>JAUBOD010000209.1:1644437-1673439 GCA_032353885.1 Nothura maculosa | reverse complement strand
CATCATCGTCAGGGAGCTCCCCTTCCTTTTCCTCTCCTCTCCTCTCCTCTCCTCTCCTCTCCTCTCCTCTCTCCCCTTCCCCTCCTCCTTCTCCTTGTTCTCCTTCTCCTCTTTTTTTTTGGTGACAACTGGTAACATGGAAGAATTGCTCTTTCTCCTCCAGCATATTCAAGGACAAATGCAGCCATGAGATCCCAGAGCTGCTTGGAGTTGGAACTTCCTGTGCTTTTATGCAGTTCCCAGTGATCCCCTTAGATTGGCTGTCGGAGTTGTCCGAAGGTTGTGGTTACAGGATGCCCAGTGTGCCACTGCTTTTAATGCTGCCTAGGGAACATACGTCTGATTCTCTACTATCTTGTGCCATTTTGGGCAGGTACTCGGTGACTACTGCAGGCCCAGACAAGGCAGCAGGGCCTTGTGCCTGCTCTCACATACAAGTGACTAAAGCAAAGAAGGGGAGACGCAGGCCCTGGTACATGTAAGTCACCCATGTCGCTGTGATCGGTCAGCATCTCAAAAGCATTTATTGGGGAACACACTGGAGGATGCCACGTGTAATATTTCTGAATGCTTCTGAGTGGAGGATATTCATCAGTCCCTGCAGCATTTGCATAAACATGCTGTTCCACTATGGCTCTTGGCAGGCTACTGCTGGGTCCAGAATTGTGGTCTGGCATCTTTCAGCACTTCAAGACGAATATTAAGTACAGAAATGTACTCCTAAGTAACAGGAAGGCTACATTTTTTTTGAGTGAACTGAAAAGTCAGGAAATGTAGAAATCAAGTAGCCACTTTCTGATCTCTTCTGTACCTACCAGTGTAAATCAATAAAATATCGATTACATCCTCTTCTCAGGGAGAAGAGTCAAAGGAGATTCTCACTGCTGTTGAATCCCGCATGAAGCATCTCATATGCTCAAGACTTTAACACAAATAATACATAATACCTATTTTCAGATCAGAATAATAACAAGCAGTACCTTAGAGCCACTATCGCTAGATTACTGAGGCTTATTCTTATCAAAGAAGATAAGAATAAATAAGAGAGCAAGGTTAATATTGTTAATCTTCCAAAGCCTTTCAGCAGAATTTCTATTATTGTAATCAGATGCCACAGGTCTTGCTCTGCTTGTCTATACCTCTTTAAGATACCTCTACATTTCTTGCCTTTGAAATATGCGAGACCCTCAGGCAATTCACCTCTGTGTCTGGTTTCTGCTTGAATTTTTGCATTATGGCAGCTGATTTGTTAAGAAGCTCCATTTTGAACTCAGGAGAAACACTGCTGTTTTGTTCCTGCACTAACCCTTTTTGGATGACAAGGCAGAATTCCCTGTGTTATCCTACATTTGGTCTCTGGAAAACCAGGCTCCTGGCCCTCACTTCCATACTAAACTCACTGCCCTATATGCTGAAGGAGCACTTGCAAAGCCCTTCACAATGTTTCTTTCTTAAACTTTTTTTTCTTCTTTCTTTTTCCACCTCCAACCACAAAATCTGCAGAAATTACACTCAGCGAAACTGGGTCATTGTGTTCCTCACCTCGCTTGCAGAGCACTGCATTTGCATTTTCTCTACAGAAAGTTCCTCTAAGAGGCATCTTTGCTCTTTGCCAAATAGACAGAGCAGAACCAAAGAGCATAAAGCTTATTTTCCCATTGCCACTAGAAAAGGGTATTTGCAGTTGACAGAGAGGATGCTTTCTGCCGGTTTGCTGTCCCAGAGCTAAAGGCAGAAAGATTTTCCACCGGGAAAGATACTTGATTCAAATTTTCAGGCTCTAATAACATAAGAAGCAGGAGAGGTATATCTTGCATCCCTTCGAAATCACTGTTTCTTGAAAATATCTTGGATAACCTAGACTTTTTAGGGACCCCACAACACCAGACAGCAAAAGAGGCTAATGGGAGAGGCAATAAATCCAGCTGGTTATGGGGGATCTTATCTGATGACTAGGTAAGCTTCCCTTCCTCCCTATACATATGCAGCTCTAGGTATTTGTATGCATATAAACAATCCCAGTAACTGCCAAATCAGATGTTTCTCTTCCAGACAACCTGTGGGCTATGCCCAAGAAAATACAGTAAACACAGTTATCGAAAACGTGATCAATCCCCTCAACCAAATGCTGAGCTTAGCGTTAAGTAACAAGCACCCTTAAATAAGTCCTCTTTTTACTTTCACTTCCTTCCCATCTTTTGCCCTATGCAGTGGGTAACATGGACTTTATTCTGGTCATCAGGTGCCAAAGGAGAGCTACAGAATTGCTTTTCTTTTCCCCTTTTTCTTTTTTTTTCCCCTTGTGCTACTATCACACAGTCTCCTTTGTGTGATTCTTCTTGGCTGGCAAGTCAACAAAGAGACATGTGGCTTTTTGCTACCAGCTGAATCCAAAAACGTTCCCCCCTTTTCCTTGCTGCAGGACTTCACGCTTCATACCACAGACCGGTACTAATTTAGCCATTTTTTTTCTGGGAACAAGCAACTTCTTTAGAGCAAGTTGCTAATAATTTTTTTACTTTACCATTTAACTGTATAATTTGTGGTCAGCTAAAAAAAATAAACTTGAGAAAGACTGGTGTGAAGTTACTGAGCGAGTATGAAGTGGTGAAAAGAACCATCCCCTTTTCCAAATCTTTATAGCGAGCACATTAATTGAGTCCTATGTAGAATAAAGCACGTCTTTAATTTCATTCTGAGATCTATTTTTAAAGAAGAGAGTAAATAGTATCTAAAATAATAATAATGGGATGTATATTCAAAATGCCAAAGCAGACAAACAAGTCTGAGCATATCTCATTGTTCACTTTTCTTTCACACTAAGCACACCCTGCTATGAAAGTCTTGTGTGCTACTATTCTGGTCATGCCTTGTTAAAAAATGAGTTTTACAAACCAGAAACTAACAGGACTGTTGAGAATTGCTCTTCATTTCCTCTACTTGAAGCAGAAATATTGACCATACTATTGGCCATAAAAGAGTAATATTTTGCATCAATTAGATGCAACTTCAAAATGAAATATTAAGGATTGTATGAATTATTGACTATGGCTCCCTGAGAGTGATAGATAATACTGGTTCCACTGTAAAATACAGAGTGCAAAGAGTCTAATGCTACCACTAAAAGGTGACTAACAGCACTAATTATTACCACATAATAGCACGTTCTCCTTAAGAAATCTCCTGCACGTTTTTTCAAAGAGGAAACATTTGGTCATAGACTTCAGCTTTCACTTACAGTCCAGTCTGTAGGCTCACAGCCTTTAGGATGAGAAGTGATTCACCTGGCCTTTTATGCACCTCACTTTGAGTTTTATATATGTCATGTATATGAATACATGACATATATAAATAGGAATAGGAAGGAATAAATAGGAATAGGAATAATGTGTATTATTACCAAAATATTACACATTTTGCTGAGAAAGCTACACATTTTTCAACACAGTACTCCTAAAGAAAACATGGTAAAGAAATAAGGCGACACGAAAGTATCACCAAGACAGTCCTAGGAGATCCTTTAGTTTTTGTCAAGAAAATAAAAAAAAAGTAACAACAATAAGCAGCTACAATTCACAGAGAAATTGCTTAATTCTTGTTCCCATTTAATGTTGAAATTGCCAAAACAGTCTATCCCTCTAATGGATTGACTGCTGATATTATTGGGTGGATAAGACCCTTGGAGTCGGGGACTGTAGCTGTTGTGTTATAAGTGGCTGAAACATCATGAGAGCTAGATTTGGAAGAAAGCTGATTTTTAATTCTCTGGAAAAGTTCGCCAGTATTTTATCCAAGAATGTCACAAAAATGTGACTGTCATCTGGCCAGTAATCATGTTAAATCTGAAGAATGAATTCAGTCTCTCAGACAAGCAACAAAAGGATTTAAAAACTGCTTTCTGCTGGAACTTTTGGGATGAACTGTTAGTGACACCTACATGGAAGATATTTTAATGCCACAGAAAAAGTTCCTTATATTTTTTACTTCTTACTGTTTTCCATGTGTTGTAAATGGATACTTGGCACATGGAATTATTAATTTGGAGAAAAAAAAAGTACTAGAGGGAATGTGGTAAATTAGAGTTATAGAGTCTACACTCAACTGAAATTTGCCCTATTGGGCAACACAGGCTCCCCTCTTAATTCTTGCAAGCTTATTTAAGCCCATGTGGAAGTTTCAATAATGAAGCAGTGTTTTATCTCAGGCTCCTGGAGTCTAAAGCATCTCCATTGCTATGAAATACTGGCCCGAAACACTGGCCCACTACTGATAAAGTGTGGTGAACAATTTTGCATAGGCAATGATATGCTTATGAGTTTTCCTTAAAAAATACAAAAAGACTGATCTTCTCTTGGACGATCCTGGCCTTTAATTTTGAGCTTGCTTTTCTCCTCAAGGCCTCTTGCTTTATACCGCCAGCCAAGATTTTCAGAACTAAGTAGCATCTCAGAGGTATCAAATTTACTTAAGAGTTTAATCATATGGGATGTCCATGCAATTAAAAAGTTTAGGGCTAGGAAAGGACATGGCTATTTGAAAAGGTGGAGTTGACAGGATCATTCCAGAAACAAAAAAGAAGAAGAAAAAGAAAAAAAAAACAGTTGTGAGTAAATGCTTCCTTGGATCCAACTATAGACAATAGGTTGCAAGTTAGGTTTGAATACCAGACTATCTCAGCCTACAACATGTAAATACATATATATAATTTGAAGCCAGCACTATGTAGCCAAATTGTTTTCTGGTTCCATAGACCTCAATACAAAGAAGCCACATTAAGATTCATATAGAAAAGGGCCTTTCTTTTTCAATATTCATTCCGAAAATACAAATTTTATCAATATGGTTGAGAAATAATTCACACTTTTGTTATAGATACAAAATAAGTATTTTTATACTATTATTTCATCCAGGTTGTTACTGTGAAAGGCTTTGGGGCATATGTTTAATTAAATTCCTTTCCTAAATGGTGCTCTGTATTTCAAAAGGTTGTGCCAAACTAATGATTTTGTGTGGTTAAATTACTCCTGCCAACATAATTACTACAGCACTTGCACTTACTGACCTATACCATGCCAGGGTAGAAAGGAAGTGAATAAACTGTTGGATAATTCCTTATGCCCTCACTTTGAAAAATACAATTTTTCAAACGTTAATATGTGAGATAATGCCCTACTGCATTTTGCAGAGTGAAGTATTTTTCACTTTCATAGCAATCCAGTTATGTCTTGGCTTCATCATCATCAGACTCAGAAGCTGAATCACAGAATAAATGAGGTAGAAAGGGGCCCTGGAGACGAGTTAATCCAACCCCTCTGCTTAAAGAACGGTCAACCACAGTAGGTTGCTCAGGACCGTGTCCTGAGTTTTTGAATATTTCCAAGGATGGAGATTTCACCAGGGCACTGTTCAATAACTGTGACCAAAAAAACAAACAAACAAACAAAAAACCCACTGTCGTGTCCTATGGGCTTTTGTATGTCCAGCTTGTTAAAACGTTCCCTTGAAAGATCCTCCTCTACTGAGAGGCACTGCGGGGACTCTCACTGCTCACAGATCCCCTTCAGCAGAGGACCCACATTTTCCGTAGTCTGCATTTTGCTGCTGTGTTAACCTGTATCAGTCCTTCTTGTTGCCCTTCATGTCTCCCAAAGCTGGTAGGCTTTGGCTCTCCTAGCTCCATCCCTCTGCCCTTGGACAGTGCCTCTATATTCCTGCTTCCTCCTGCTCACCTCTCCCCACTTCCACCTCTTGTACACTTCCTTTTTTATGTCTGAATTTTTTCAAGAGCTCCTTGTTTGTCCATGCAGGCTTCCTACCACTTTTACTTCTCTTTCTGCACGTGGGGAAGGACCATTCTTAAGGTCAGAGGATGGGATCTTTAAAAACCAGTACTACTTTCTCCCTTTACTTTCCTCTAATGCCAGCCAATGCTGCAGAGCATGTAAAGGAATGGGGAACTGTGTCTCCAAAGGCTTTATGATCCAGTTCATGACTGTGCCTAAAGGCACAATCTAGCTGTCAGATTGCAGGCATTTCCCAGAACCCCAGATGCCTGCTTACTTAAGAGAGTTAATGCACACCTCAGATTCTTGAATCTTTCAAAGGCTGAAGAGTCCTTTTCATTTTCTCTTTTTGTGTGAGTGTGAAAGCTATCTATATTTCTCTCAACTATTTGTGACAATAACAGTGTAGACTCCTGCTACATACATGAGCTCGATAGATTCTGATATAATCTGTTTCATTAATAAGTGGCTGTTCTTTGGAAAATGAAATATTTCTTGGTATTCATCACTGCAGGCATCAAGCTACATACAAGAAAATACCTCTGAAGATATCATTAATCCTTAAGCTGCCACACCTGACATATATATGGTTAAAAGATTCAGAAAACTCATTAATCAAAATACAAGAACTGAAGTAGAGTTCTTTCTTGCTTTGGAGTGTATTGTCCTCATAACACTGGGAATTAGGAATTCACTCAAGTTTGATGGTGAACATTTTCACACACACACAAAGAGATTTGGAGAATCATGTAAAGCCCATGTAAAGGCAAAGCTCTTTTGTAAAGTTTCCCCAAACAATTTCCCCAACTCTCCAGGTATTCATCGGGTCTGCAGTTTTCATCTAGGGTGCATTATGGGTTTTAGCTTAATTTATAAAGCTTAGAACTTTGAGTTCCAATCAATAATAAAGGCAATCCTTCAACTGCTCAGAAGTTTAATATCATTAACACCTGGACTTCTTTAGAAAGCTTTCATTGCTGAGATGCATCAAATAAAGAGGCAAGAAAGAGGCCTCATGGTATTAATACATTTTTGGCCAGAAACAAATGGTAAATATTTTCAAAACTATTATCTGTCATGTTGGATCATATGGAGCTTTGGTATTATGAAAGAATTAAAAACAACCTTTGATTTTACTGAGGTTTGGCTAGTTTACAAATACTATGATCTTTATTAAGGATACTGAGTAACTTCAGAGAGATGTGTTCTTATCTTGGCTTGGCAAACTTGAAGTGCTTTTAGATCTCTGGTTTGCCTTCCAGCCAAACCTCACAATGGGTTTTAATGTTGACAATGCTGTGAAATCACTCATGCCTAAAATGTAATAACTGCAGTTGAAGTAGCCTCATTAAAAAATAGTTTCCACCATATATATTTTAATCCTTCCTATTGACCTTTAAGAACGTGACACACACTGCGTAGTTTAAGTCTCCCATGCATTACAAAAACAGGTGGAAAAACTTCAAGGATGAGCGTCCAAAATATTTGGAATCATGTACACCATCCTCCTGGTAATTTGCTCCCACCATCTGTTATTTACACAGAGTTTGTTGCCCATCGCAGTCACAGCCAAGTGCTTAACGTACATGCAATTACTCCCTTAGCAAGAGTTCTTAGTTCACCCTACCTGTCCCGCTACCCCATTATCCGGCCAAGCTTTGATGCAGTAGCATATCCATGACACAGGGGCAATTAATTATTACAACCCCAAGCATTTGTTGGCAATGAGCCACACTACGGCATGCAGCATGATGTGGCTCCACGATTCTATTTAGCAAGGAAGAAAAAGTACCTAATCCCAAGGATTTGACATTAAAGCCCTTACACAGCCACTCAGTCATCACCTAGAGGCGACAGCTCTGGGGGTATTGTTAGCAGAATTTCTGATGAAGGAAGCTTTCTGAATCTTAATGTGTGTTAATCCCTGACGAAATTCTCAAAAATAAGGCTGAAGTAAGGGGTCATTTCACCACATTTGACCCTTTCAAAAATAAAGACTTTTTATTTTAAGCAAGCCGTGCATCCGTGCATCATGCTGGGAAAGATCTACACTATGCCTTGAGTCACTTATCTTCTGTCTCCAGATTTTATAAGGTGTAGAAATGCTTGCCAAAGACACACAACTTCAGGAGCAGCCACAGAAGCAATTGAATGAGCGACACAAATATTTCACAGATGGAGTTGCCCAGATGGAAAGGTCTCTGACTACTCTCTAACAGGAGCAGCTCGCTGGGCTGAATTTCCTCAGATATATCCTGGGATCATTTTCATTTCAGAAAATTTGCTACAGTGTTTTTCTTAGCCTACTTGGTTCCAAATCTGTCTCCTTTTCCTCATTTATGTAATATCTCATCCCAGTGTTGCAAATCAATACCTAAAAATGCACATTACATAAGCTGAAGCAGTGACCCTCGGCAGTCCCACGAGCTGTTCCCTGACTCAGGCAATTTCTCTTCCCATTTGGCAGGTTTTTGACTTCACAAAACTTCATCAGAGCTGCTGTGTGATTTATTCGTCTGCTGGCTTTATGGAAACTGTAACCGAAGGTGGTCTGCCTGAATGTTTTTGTGATATGTTACATCTTCCTGCCCACAGGGTGAGATGAATATTAATCAGCGAAGGGTGTTTGATTAACCGGGCACTTGCAATGTGCTACAACGCAATTTGGCAATGGGAACACTTTTCCTCGAGCGCGACACTCGTTCTCACCAGAAAAAGCACCTTGAGCTTTTTCTCAGATATGAAATGAAAATTTACCTCCTGCTGGAGCTGCTTGTCTGCTTCCAGAAGAGCCTGACTCCTTTTTTTTTTTTTTTTTTTTTTTTTTCTGGAGGGAAGGGAGGGTGGTGAGAGATTTGACTACTGAACAGTGCAGTCAGCAGCATCCCGAAAGGGCAGGTTCAGGCAATAAATCCAGTATCCAGTTTACCAAATGGCTTCTGGGCACCCTGGTCTCAAATACGGAGCTACTCTTTTCCATGGGGCAACCTGGCATAGAAAAAAAAAGCTAAAAAAAAATAAAAAAAGCTTTGTGAGGGGCTCCTCCTGTGAAAGGGGCAAGCCTGGGCGAAAGTGGAACAAAGATGCTGAAAGGGGCTGTGTCTTCTTTCATATGAGGCTAGAAGAGCCTGTCGAAAAACCTGCTGAATTATGTCATGGCTCTTGTGTGCTCCCTGTGAATGTGGGGACAGTGTGAGTTTTGTGTGGCCAGACACCATTGTAGTCCCATGCTAATGACATGGTGGCCCTCACAAATACTCCTATTCTTGCTGGCTTTCGAGTAATAGCGCCTCAAAGGGAGATTGAGTCTGGGCTGAAATCAGTGCCCTTGAGAAGTGGGGAGCTCTCCTGGATGCCCTGACTCCGCTTCACTACCGAAAAGCCACTTTGAGCAGCACAGCGGTGCCAAAAACTCCAAATCAGTCCTGGGATCTCATTATGCTAAACAAATGCACAGCGAGGGCCAGGCAGCCTCTGGCCCAACGATAAGGAGGCTGAACACAGCAGAAAGGAGAGGCAGGGAGAAATGTGAAGGTACTTGCCCGGCTTTGCAGAATGGGCCTCGTGACAGGGTCCAGGCCCAAGCTTTTGCAATCTGGTGCCTCTGAATTTAATGTCAAAGCATCCACACATTTGTCATGTGGACTGAGAACAGATTTTGCCACAACTGGGAATGGCAGAACTAGCAGTGTGCAAAGCACAGGGTTTTCCAAAAGGCCAAATAAACCCCCAGCCTCCTCCTGCTACCCACGCTTCCTTGTGGATCCCACACTTCTTCATGCCACCTGATTTTGCTTAGTTTTGGTCCATTTCCTAACAGTTTGCATTCAGTTTCTGGGGTCTATTAACCACGAGTGATACTATATTAAAAACTAGAATACTAATAAATGCAGTGTTTGGACATCAGTCGGTCAACTACTTTCTGTAATGGCTGAAAAGTAACTTCATGAATGACCACTGCCCCCTGAAGAACCTTGATAGAGAGGAGAGGGATAGTAAGGAAATCCTTGGAAATGCAACTCAGTTTTTTGGTGTTATGCTTGCTATAGAAACAGCACTTAAAGAATTTGAATAATGTCTGTTTCAGTACATTCAATTTCCTGAAATAGTCAACTTCAGCAAATGGTAAGATACGTTTACAGTGGGCACAAATTCTTTTCCTGAATCCATTTGCAAGGTATAAGAATAAAATAATACAATTTGTAAGAGATATATGAGAGACTTGGAAAAAATATGACTGTCTACATACAACAATGAACAAGTGTATTCAAGCAACAGCAGAACACCCCTGAAAAGCTCAATAGGTACAACTGAAATTTTGTAGTTTCATTGGCTCAGGATGTTTTGGCTAAGCATAGTATCATTCTGCTTAATAGGCAAGAATATATGCTGAAGTTAGTACAAGGTTCTTTGTGGAAGACTTCAGCTTCTCAATACTTCTCTTAATAGAATGAAGAAGTTGTAAAACCTTCTCGATTTTTTCCAGAGAACAAGGTGGCATTATAGTCAAGTGAGGTAATGAATACATAGCTGAGGGGAAAATGCTTTATAGTACCTGATAATACCTTAGGCATTAATAGAGCATTTTTGTACAGGTTGAAAATGCATTCTTCATTTTTCACTGACAGATGGTTAGAACAGGAATGCAGTGAAATGTCTATAAAACCTTTTTTTTTTGAAAAAAAAAAGAAGTCTGCACTTCTGTTTTACTCCCTTACATGCTCACAAGTCATGAGCAGCTGTTAACAGTATCTTCTGGATTCAATGCCACCTTGAACTGCAGCCACACCAGCTAACAGGAAAGAATGAAGTGTGGCATCCTTTTGTAATACAGTTGAGTAGGAAAACTGTAGCTAGTGCTGCACAACTCTCTTCTTCTGCAAGTTGCACAAGGTCTTTGGACTGCTACTTTTCTTTCCATTCCATTGGACATTGCTTTCTGTAGGTCTAAACAGCCAGTCTCTGGAGTCTGTGTTCATTTATTTTGTTTCTTCTGCTACTGCTGCTCATTGATTCCTCTCTGATTGATTCCTCCTCATATATTTTCTTCTTCCCCTTCTTCTCCTTCCTTATTGGCTACTCCCACATTTTCTTTGGGAGATCTTGTTCTTTCCCCTGGGGCAGTGTCTTCCTCTGTGTCTAGTTTCTTCTTTTTCCTTCCTCAGCCTTCTCCTGTACATTCTCCTCTCGTCCTCTAATCTCAGCTGCTCTCTCTCCATCAGCAAGTCAGAAACCAACTGCTGCCTGATGAATCATTCTCCATCCAATCCTACACATTTCTTAGTTTCACAAGCATCTTCTTCTTGATGTCTCAGTGTCTGTTTAAATGATAATGGCTAGAAATGGTGACTTGATACTCTTTAGCCACAACTCTCTACCCATACTGAAGTCCTCCTTTTCCTACCATAACTCTTGTTTTTAACAGTTCGTTTTCTCTACAAACCATTGTCAAAGAAATCTGTACTTTATCACTCTATTCAGTATTACACCTTTGAGAACCTCTCATTTCCTTGCATTCATGCAGACAAAAATTAGGAAGAGGTTCTTTTTAAGGCATCATTTCTCTTCTTCATATTGCACCAACCCATTTTGTTAAAGAAAGGCTCTCTACAAGATCATGTTCATAGTCTACTAATCTATCCTTCCCCTCTTTTCCTAATACTCTCATTAGATGCTCCCTTTAAATAAATCCTTCTCCCTCTCTTTCCAAGATGGACTTTCTTTGTGAGCTCCTCTGGGCTGGAATCCCACCTTATTTATTTGTCTTGGAAACTTTCCAGAGCTTTTTTGGTAATATCCAGCATTCTGATTCTTAATAATAAGAAGAACAATATTAGGATGAGAGCAACAAAACTGCTGCTGGCAGAATTATTTGCAATCCTAATTTCACGCTTACAATACACCGTCCTGAATCTCTGCCCCTTCAGGTAATATCAGCTAGGTTTTTGTTTTGGTTTTCCTCTTCCAACTGTGCTGCAGGCAGTTTGCTTTGCAGCTTCCATCTATTAATCTCAAAGTACTTCTACATACAGGAATTAATTAAGACTCATACATACAGGAATTAATTAAGACTGTAATAGGCATGTTTTATTGTCTCCACATTGCACATGGGGGAACTGAGGTGAAGAAACAGTTGTCCAACTCCTTTGGAGAGCTGGGAATATAGTTAGACATAAATCATATCCTCTCAACATGGTATGTGAAAATATCCTTTCTCTCCCAAATGCTGTGAAGTATATATCCCCTTTACCAAGTGATGAGCCGTTGACATGCAGTCCTATTATTCAAAATGGGAACGCTTCCCTCAGGCAAATGTCTTGACCAGTGGCATTTCTAAACACATCCTTCTTTCTTTTTCAGACAGAGCGAAGCAAACAGCCAGAGAAGCAAACTAGTGTAACAGCGCACCATCTGATAACATTTATACTCTTAAAAAGAACCAACTCAATACTAGAAATCTGTAATCTTATAATCCTGCCTTTAACAGGCTCTCCCTCTTCCTCAGCATTCACGTGTATACTGCAGTTTGATAAAGAAAGAAATATAAACCTCATGACTTATCATTTTTATCTGTGGCTCACAAAAGTTTCTCTCAGCTGACGCTGCCGTCTCAGGCTTCTGAAATGCAACAGTGCCACCACCAGCTCACACTAAATATGTCTTGCACACAGGATGTCAGTATGAAAGAAGCACAAGGAATTTTCCTGTCAGCCAGGAAAACCTTATGGAAAGTCGAGTAGCACACACAGAAACCTGAGCAGAACCTAGACATTCACATACTGAAGCACAAATATTCTAGAGAATGGCAGTGTCATATTTTTCACAAATAAACATCAGCCAAGTGCAAATACAACTTTCCAAAATACCAGGCCTGGCCTATTCATATTCATATATTCATATTCATATATTCATGCAAGAATCCCAGAATATTCCCCTGCCAATGCACCAGCTATACTGGTGCATATGGTAGGCACTGCACTCTGCAAGAGCCTCCTAGACTGTGTTGCAGCCCCTCTGCAATACATGATGAGATAGATATATGTTCAGCGCACAACCCATATACACAGGTATACTCCTTTTATACTCCTATATTTGGTTTAATTATAGTGGCAGAACCCTCTAATACGTATGTGTAATTAAAGTCAAATCTGAAAAAGTGTTAATCTATATCACAAACTCACACTGAAGACTGGTGTTTTGAATGAAAAATCTGCGATAGATGAGGCACATCTGTGTTCAGATGTGTTCAGATGAGGCACATTTGACTGGAAAGGGAGGCTATTAAGCTAATACAGACTTGAAAATAATTATCTGAGATAATTTCTTTGACTTTTTTTTCTACAGTATTATTAGAGACAAAACGTGTGTACTGTGAACACAGAGCACTCTACTCACCCACTGTCATGCCATCCATGTAACGCTTGATGATATCGAAGGAATCTCTTAAGTTTCCTTCTGTTATGTCGAATATGATATCTGCCTGATTGGCCGGATATGTAGGTGTGATGGCACGAAGAAAAATGATCTCTGCAAATGAAAAGCATCAGGAAATGGAAAAGAATTAATGACAACGTCATTGAAGAACCTGATAGAATTTGATGTAAAACAATTTGTCCTTCAAACTGACAACGGATACTTCCTCCCATCCCTCCGAATGAGTTTAAAAAGGAAAGAAAGAACATCTGGGGGAAGTGAGAATTCTGATCTATCTTCTCCTGCATTCTCCAAGAAGCCTTGCCGTCAAAACACTATTCATTTTAGAGTCCAGAATCATCACTTTTAGAAATCAGCCAGATTTTCCACATGTCTAAAAAAATACACAGGTTGCACAAAGTGGAAGGTGGAAGGGGACCAAATGGATCAACCCCCAAATTATGATTCCATCAGAACAGTGAAACATAAGCATGGCCATTACAAATTACACACTTTCAAGTACAGGAGGAGTGCTTTAGGTTAAAAAAAAAGGCAAGGAAAAGCAAGACCATTTTTCAAACCTCTTGTAAGACAGTTAAGTGTTGTTATTTTCATTATTACTCTCACCATACAGAAGATGAAACTAAATCAGAGTTACAGGAATTCACCCAAGGCCATGCACTGGATTATACTTTAAGGGCACCTTCTGGGCTTCAAGTATTACTCTCAAATCACTTGGTCTCATCAACTTTTATTAAATCATGAGGATGGACTAATAAGCAAACTGTTTGGAAAACATTTTGGGCCAAATCCATCTCTCTGCTGCCAGTATATATACCTGGTGGAGCTAAAGGGGTGTGTATGGGAGTAAAAGTGGCTATGGGGCATTCTCCCATTCTCTGTGATGTGAGGCCAGCTAAGGGCTGGAAAAGGCTTCATGCAAATTACAGCAGCTCTATAGATCTAAGTTACTGGTGGCTATATTTGTTTCCATACGAACTGTATGGCTGACCAGGTGTTAGGATATCTTTTTCTCCCCTGCTTCTCACCAGTAGGGTATCGAGAGTGACTAATATGGTAGGGAAGTATCAGCTTTGGCTTTCATTTTGGGACAGTATTCCGAGAATGACTCAGGTTGGATCAGGAATAGGGTTTTAAGATCTTCAAAAACTCCTCCAAAATAATCTTCCTTTCCTCCTTCTCTTTATTTTTTTTCTGTATCTTTCTTACACAGTCGATTGCTGATGATTCGTCCTAGAGAGATGCAGAGCTGAAGGCCATCATTCCACTTTTGGATGTACAGGCCATTCCCAGAGAAGCTGGTGGGCAACCACTACAATAGCCAAAGAGCAAAATCTGGCTCTTGGTCTGCAAGTTCATACATGAACTAAGCATACTGAATGTGATTCTCATGAAAACTGTAAGATTTAAGACTTTCAGGACAGACATTGGGATTTCCAAGTGCAAATCCCACTAGCTTTCAAGGAGCTTGTTCTCTGAAGTTGCTGGGATGCTTTAGAAAATCTTAGATTGAACTTCCCTAGAAGTATTCGATGTTTAAGAAACATCGAATTGAAAATCAGCAAATCACAGTGCCAGATGGAATATATAACATACTGTGTTTTGTGATTAGTGTCTGCATGTATATAACAGCCATACCCTAGCCGTACCCCTACAAGCTACTGACCAATAGTGACCATAAACAGAGGAGAAGAAATATATAAAAGTACCTACTTTTATGGTAAAATCTGCAAAACAGGGAAGAAAGAAATTGTAGGGCACACACCTATTACGTGAGTAAAAGTGGTAAATGAGAATTCAGACTCAATATTTCCTTAATTGGGAAGCTCTACGAATTAGAATTCAGACTTCCCCCTCTCCATAAAATTAAAACTCCTGGATATTGAAGGTTTTAATTGAAGGAATAGTACACTATAATTTGGAACCGTGCAAGCATTTTACTGCACCAGTAGCTAGTCTGGCTTTAGGCAAGGATTTCCGGTGGAGGTTTTATATGTTGTAGTCTATTAAATGCAACAAGGAACACAGCACTTACCTTCAGGTCTTGTAAACTCTCTGAACGTGGGTAGTGAAATGACAGTGTGTGAAATTGTATGGACGGGATCCAACACACAGTTGACATCATTTGGTCGACAAGACTTAATGCAACGGATAGTATCTGTCTTTTCAAGTCTGACACTAAGAGAAAAAAAGACAGAAAGAGACATATTCATCCTTACAATGAATTATTTTACGTTTTGAAGTCTCAAAAGCTAAAAACTGTAATTGACATGAGCTCACTCTTTGCCTCAAAAGCTTAAGCAAAAGCAAGTTACTAGAACTGCTGGACCACAATAATTTGGCTTGGTTAAGAGCTGTAGTTGTTCCCCTCTCAAAGAGCTCTTCAAGCCCAAGCATATGAAAATTGGAAGAACTGTAAAGCATGAGATGCTCATGCAAAGGGCATCCATGTACAAACAGAACCAAGGGATGAGGCGCAGGTCCTCGTCATGATTTCATCAATTTCACGAGAGTTACACTAATTTACACACACCTTTTTGTATTCTATTTCATATCAGACAGTCATCCAAAGCAGAAAACAGTTGTTCCCAATCTACGGATCTATCACAAATTTTAGGAGTGACTTTCTTTCATAAATTTCAGTCCAGCCAGACTCAGAAGAGCCTTCTCTTCGTTTTTCATATCCCTACCCCCCTACTTTTAATATAAATCGAGAAATGAGAGAGGAACAGATCCTGGGGGAGGAAAAAGTTAACCACATTACTTAAAACCTCAAAGACTGAATTCTGAGTTTGGGGAAATGGTTAAGGGTCATTTCTTACTCCATCTCAACCACTCATTCGTCCCTGAAAGTCTATTAAAAGTTAAATCATTTCTTCTCACCCTTGTTTGCTAGAGTGAATTTAAAGTCACTTACAGTTCAAGAACTTCACACAATACCCAGTCTGTGTTCAGGAGAGATGAAAGGACTATGCTGGGACTTTCAATGAGACTAAGCCCCACAAATGATCTCAACTTTGACCTCCCCATTTCTTCATATTTCTAAGCAGAAAAAAGAAAAGACTACAGTGTCAAAGAGAGGGAATTAAAAGATTAAAGGAAGAAATATTCACTGACTAAGAGAGAAATAAAAACTGAAGCTTTAGTTTGTCAAATATCTCTAGAAATAAATGGTCCTTGCCCTTTTCAGGCTATGTTACCAAAGTCCACACCTACAAGCCAGCTTTTTCCACATGTTCAAAGGGACTTAATGGCTCTATTAATAATAAATACATCAGTAACTCCTCATTATATGCTGCCCACATCTGCTCATCAAAGAAAACAAAGGTGAGCATGCTGATTTTGTATGATGCTAAAATAAAGATAAAAGAAAAAATATGAATCAACATTACAGAAATCATGCTTCAACAGATATGAACTGGCATAGTCCAAAAGGCAGGCAATGAGGCTGGGTTAATTTACACCTTCTGAGTCAAGTTTGTTATTTCATTTCATAGCTGATGAGACTCTAGATGGAAATGGAGATACAGGCCAGGAGACACCTTTTTCTTCCCACCTTCTTCTTGGTGGGAAGCCTTTAATGGTTCCCTAGACATGTCATAGGGTTCAGAATAAGGCTTTCTGCTGAAATGTGGGTCAATTTAGAATGAGTTGATTCTGGATATATGGACTTAATAGCCTGACCTAAGGCAAGAGATGACACTTGCTTATATTAAAATCTGACTTTCCAATGAAGAAAGGACCTCCAGCTAGTTGATCCTCACATGTGCAGAGCAGGCATCAGCTAAATTTCCCGTCCTGCTGAGCTGGAGAGTAACAGTCAAGTCAGTCTACTCCTACTTCCAGTAACATCTTCACAGATTCTGAAACATTTATTTAAAAGTTTTTCTCTTTGGGCTACACAGCACATAAGGAACAAACTATGGGATCACCTAAAGGTTTTGGTGACCCCAGTAAGCAGCGACTGGTATACCTCATTTTGTGACTCTGTGGCTTAGAAAGTATCAACATAACACACTAAGCATCATCATAATTTTTCAAAGCTGTATTTTAATAATAGAACTAGTGTGCAAAAACATCCTGGTGGGATATCTGAAGCTTTCAGTATCAGTCTGCTTTCCATTAAATGGTAAGGGAGCTTTACTCTTGACTTCAGCTGCAATAGTATTTGACAAATACAAACGTTTTTCAAATTCTCATCCGTAGATTTGTTCTTTAATTTGTTAAAGACAAATATGACTTGGATTTTCAACGTTCTCATTCCTGATTAGAGTAAAGCATTCTGACATTAATTAGGTATTCTGCATACAGGAACAGAGGATCACTACAGTCTCAAGTGATTTTTTTGTGTCTGTGGCTAACTAAAACTATTTCCTAGATCCATCCAATCTGCAATTATATACCTGGCAGACTTAAGGCTTTTGGGTCATTTTCGCTTCTCCATGCTGTTTCTCTTTCCTCTTATAAATCCTGTGGCTTCTCTTTTAGCTCCGTCCTCACTGTGAAGCTCAAGTTTGTGCTTTCATTTTCCCCCACCTGAGTTTTCATTCTCTGAGCTCCTTTCTTTTGGGATCTCTGCTAATTGCACCAGCACATTCAAAATGTTATTATGAACACCTGTTTCCCCCATTTCTTGGACTGCACATCTTTACTCATGACTTGGAACAATTTCTTTCATAGCTAGCATCTATTTCAAATTCTTAATATTTATTATTAATAAATACGTGTTGTTGTGCTTTCAAAATACTCTTTGATTTTATCTGTACACATATTTTTATTTTATCTTCTGGTCAGCTGATGCTTTTCCTACTGCTTCTGTTCGCCTATAGTGGACATTTTGACTGACAAAAGGTTTTTTTCTATGTATTAAGAACTTTCTTTATTCATATCTTTCCTTGAAGTTTGCCCTCATCATGAACTGCAGCCCTGCAGCTGGCACCTCATCCATACTTTTTCTTTTCATTTCAAAAAAAGGAAAAAAAGTTAAGAAACAGCACCAGATGCTCTGATATTGTGCAAATAATGCTTTCCTGAATACTTTTTTTTTCTCTTATTCTGGGATCCAGTCTCATTCTTCTTCATACTTTCTATCTGATTTAATTGTATGATCTTTGGACTGAGATTCCTGATTTCTTTTTCATTTGGAAAGACCCACACACCTAAGTGGTATTATATAATTAAATGTTTTTGAAAGTTCCAACTACACACAGCATTGAAGTATCTAGCACAGCAGAATCTGAGCTCTGTGCTAAATTGCTTACTGAATGCAAGCATGCAATAAAACAATCGTATATGGTAGCATTTTACAATAATGAGGGCCAAATTCTCACACTCCCTTCTTTTCCTGCCAAAGCAATATATATTAATGCTTGCAAGGATTAAGTTTATATTTGAATCTTTATTCTACTTAATTATGCCCTCATAATGAACTAGTAGCCAGAGGGCATTTCTATAGGAGCATCTTCTGTGGTGGTAAGAAACCCCATTAGCGCAAGTAGCACGGGCTTGTGCTTTCAATATTGAAAGCTGGGGCTCTATCCCCACTGGCAACTTCTGGCAGCTTTATAAATACATGTCAACAGACTCATTAAACGTTGGCATTCCTCATGGGACTTGAACTCCTGTCAGCCAGCTGGGATAAACTTTGCCTTAGGGAGCAAGTAATATTCTGGCAGAGCGCTGCTATCGTGTCCTAGTCTCGTCCTTGGCTCACAGTGAGCCTAAGAGCCTGCAGCTTACAGCTAAGAGAGTAATTCCTTGAGCTCAGGTGATTAAGGCTTGCAATATTGGCTTAGAAGGCTCCCAGTTTCTAGCCTTGTTCCTTGGCTGCACTGTATATACACAACTGGAGATTTTTGTAGATGTATATGCATATGGATTATTCCTCATTCAGCTATGGACTGACTGTTCTGTCTATGTAAAATAAAGTGATACCTGTGCCCATGGCAGTGACAAAGAACACTGATTTTTGGATCACACCTTTGGGATGGAGCTTTTAATGTTTATTAATACAAAGACTGAAGAGTAAAATAAATTTTCTTCCAGATCATAAACATCACATTACCAAAGAAATCCCAGCTGCATCATCTGCCTTGCTCTCGGTGTCATGAAAGGGAAAGAACTAAGATTTCGCTTTTGAAATTCTGAATAACCTTGCAGGGCTGGCAATTAAAAAAGCAAACAACAGAGAGAGAGTAAAAACTCTTTACACTTCCAAATTTATCAGCTTGGCTACGGGAGGTAGACAAAAATGTTATGAGATCAACTAAGCATCCTTTCGAGAAGTTCATGTAGACAACTTTTAGGATGTAGCCTCTGAAATAGCAAGGAGTTTTCTACTACTACTTGAATGCTGCTAGGCATTCACTGCTGTTTTCCAACCAATGGTTGTTCAATTCAGTAAAAACTCCACAGAAAGGAAGATGAAAGATCTCCAAAATACATCTCAATTAAAGGACATTCCCTTTTGTACCATCCCTCAATGACAGAATTGGGATTTGTGGCAGGTATAAATCAACACAGGCTCATTGGCAACAAAAGAGCAATAAAAACCATACTAAGTTGAGAATCCTACTCTACATTTTCAACGTGACATGTTTGAGCTTCCAGAGGGCCTGTTATTCCATTAGAGATTTTATTTTCAGAAAATATACAGTAATTGCCCTGCCAGATGATGAAATTCTCTATAAAGATGTTTAAGATTAGACATCTCAAATTACCTGCCACTATTTTGAAAATTCAGATCAAAACGTGCACAGCTGTGTACCATCTGATAAGATGAACTCCACTGTTGTGTGAAATGAATTAACTGTTCAGTCCTCCAAATACTAAGACTACTTATATATGCTACTAATAACTACTTTGTCTTTACATTATGATGTACAATACACATAAGTCTCCCCAGTTGAGATATTCAGTAACGGAGGGAAGTGAAGAACTGTAATCGTGATGGCAAATAAAATTGTGCAGCATGCAATAGATGAACTAAAACTTTATTAAAACTGGAAAAAAAAGCTACTGTCAAAAGAGAAAAGGTAGCCACTGATGCCTGTAAGTTATGGATCAAAGCTGTGCAGAGACAAAGATAAAAAGTTTGGCAATAAAAGTGTTGACAGTTCCATGGCGGAAAAGTTGCATTTGAATGGTCAGAAGAAGGTCTCTGGGCTCTGTGATTTGCCGCTGCATGACCACAATGCCACTGTGGTTGTTCACTTTTTTTGTGGTGAAATAACCCTCCTGGTTCCCGCTGATGATGGCCAGCAGAATTTTATCCCCAGGGACAGCATTGGAAGGGCCCATGCGGAAAATGTCGGTGGGTACTTGAATGTTGGTAGGAAAAGAGAGGTGATAGTAGGTTATTCTCAGAGGCAGGCTCTGGCACTCCTTATTTTCATTACAAGGCAAGCGCTCACAGCGACTGCAAGAAAAGTGAGAACACAAGACAAGAGGAAGATTAGTGCACATACAGCAAGCGTGACAGGAAAGCAAGGGCAGTGGGGATGGGGAAAGATACGCTGACTTGCACACTATATCCATTCTTCAGCCTGACAGCTCAGTCATATTGCAAAGGGACATGTACTAAATAATGATGGATTTGCCGGTAGTTGGTGCTTTTGGAGAAGACTTTCCATTTTAAGAAGTATTGCCCTTTCTTTGCATGTACAGATGAATTAAGTCTCTCATCATAGGTGGGAGTTTATTAGCATTTGGCATCTTCCTCAAGAAAATACAGAATTTTTCCCCCTGTTTTTTTAAAGTTTTGTTCTTTTGTTGACTGGACATATGTTAAACAACAGAAAAAACAGAAAAAAACGTCCTGTCTGGGTCTTTAGAGAGCTAAATTTTAAGACAACAAAGTATTGTGAAATCCACCATGTACACTTACAAAGCGTTGGTCTTTCAAAAGAGAAAAGAGCCACTGTACTGTATAGGTTCACCACCTGATAGCATAGAGAAGAATACAAATTTCCAATGCTACCTGTAACTTTTGGTTTATTTGCTTTGAAATATAAAACTCCTTTCTCCTCCTGATGTAGCACTGTATTTTTCTGTGCCACTAGGAGAACCGACTTCAGTCAGTCAAATGCACATCTAAGCAAGCACTGAAAACAAGATCCAACTGTCTGACATCTCTAGCATGTGCCCTACACATTCACTCCCATTTTATACAGGCCTGAGTCACAGCAATGATGCTGGCAAGTGATAAAGCTACCTTAGGCTCGTTGATGTTTCTTCATTTATCACTAGGGAGCACATACAGAGGACTAGCAAGAGGTCACACATACAGAGTGAAAAGGAATGAACTCAGTCCCAATGTCAGCACTGGACATTATGGCATATATGGAAGGAGCAATTTCCTTCCTGACAATCCTATAAACCATGGCATTGACTGGTGAGTCAATGTCACAGTTAATAAAGAATATCATAGTTTATAAGCATGTTAATCAGTATTTAACATGTCGTCTCAGCTAGTAGGTTTAAAGGTAGTTAGAGAATCATATGAAAGAAAGACATTAATTTCAAATTAAGGACTTGCCCAAATAACTAAATTCAAGCTGCTATCTGAATGTCTTCTCAAACAGTTCTGCATTTTGTGCCAGAAGTAGAGCTAGATTTAATGACCAGAGTGGCATGTTGACTTTGAAAATTTGAAGATGAAAAGATTGTGCATTTAGCGCCAAACCTGCCATGTGCACAGCCATGCATCAAATAAATTAAATACTACATTCTCTCAATTCAAAAGGCACACAGTCCACAGGGAGAGGCTTTGGAACTCTGAACTACTTATTCAGGAACACTATTTCTGTATTTTTTTCCCCTCTACAAAGAAATGTTCCATCATCAAAGCATGAGCATGGACTGTATCCTTCTTCTTCAAAGTATGAATGTTGAGTTAATTTATTTTATTTTGACACATGCAGTTGAGGTCCTATGAGAAGTATCTGACATCAACAGAATTGTGGCTCATAAGCATGGTCCTCTTTGTTCCTTGACAGTGCATGGTGGCCTGACTTCCAGAAACTTCTCATTATATGCAGAAAAACAGAAAAATTGTTTTTTAAAAAAGTAGTAGTGGCTCAATATTCAAATAGTAATAGCTAGATAAATAATATTGAGATTTAAAAAAAAAAAAAAAAACAGGAAAAAAGAAACTCCTCAAAGCTTCCAACTTCCTAAGATTTCAAAATTTGAAAAAGGGCCTTGTGCTGATTCAGAAAGTTATTTGTGGAGACTGGTGTACCTGTGGAAAGGAGATGGACTTATCTGGAATTGATCTTTTATTTTATCTTTATAGTTGGTGGTATTCAACACACGTCACACTCTTCACTATAGGTGTAGCTAATGTGCATGAATTTTTCCATCAAATAACCACAAAGACAACAAATATTATTGCTTTCAAGAACCAGAGTTCATGCTGGGGTCATGCACCACAACAGTAACAAGCAAAACGGCACTTAAATCCCAGGGTACGCTCTGGACCTTATTTTAAGTGCTTCCCTTCAGTGGGCATAAGGAAATCATATGGCAAGGGAATTTTACAACCCAGTGCATCAGCAGACCAAGACCACGGATGTTGCTCCAACTCTGTGGTACCTCCCAATGGATTTGATGGCCACAGAGCTACTGCATCCTGCCACCACAAAGTGTCGCTGCGCCTAAGGGCACTAAAGGGACCTGCTTAGGAAGTGAAGCCCTGAGGAGGGCTCAATCAGCTACCAAAGGAATGGAGCCTGCAGAGCAAGTAAAACATAGAAATATTTTGCAGAGAGGCGGTTCTAAATATGTCTTTATCATTCCTGCAGACCTCCGCAATTAGGCACCTGGGGTTGAAAAGTAAGCATAGAGCATGACTAAAACCTATTCCTGTATTACTGCCTGGTTATTTTAGCTCCCTAAATTGTTTGTTGCTCCTTTTTCCTGAGTTATTTTACTTGGCAGAAATACTGGCTGCGAAGAATTACTGATAGTATAAGTTTTATGTACCAAAATATTGGTTACCCATAAAGGAAAATAAAAGGAAAATAAAAATACCAAAACCAGAGAGATTTCATTTTTCAGACTTAATACAATACTTTCTAACAGAAATGAGTTTTTCTGCCTTCTTGGTGATTTCTGAGTCAGATTTTCACCTTGGTACAGAGGCAGTTTGATTATACTGAAAAGTGCTGGGTGTTGTACAGGAATTTTCTCATCAAAGCAGGAGAATTGGCAGGATTCAGAGCTTTGTAACTGATTTCATACAGGGAAATAATTTCAATATTCTGAATAATAAATGCAAATAATTAACTCTATACTACACCTCTTCAAAATTCAACTCTTTGCAGGCTTACAAAGCTGTAACCATGTTCTCTACCTCCAAGAATATATTCTACTACAAAGGCACTCACTTAATCTATCATCAGTGTGTATTTATTTTCAACAGAGTACATCATGCTTTGAGGCCCAGATGGGCCCTTGGCTGGACTTTACCTGCACCATGGACCTCTATATCCATGTTAACACAGCTACTGAGTAGAGAAGGCAGTTATTGTCCTAAATAGACCAGATCTTACGGGGAATTAAACCAACAGCTGGCTGGTTTTCGCAGACCTTTCTTAAACATGAAGTTTCTCCTGAAGTTCCTCTTCAGGCTCAGGCAGGAATGTAGTATACAATAATACCACAGACAACATGTACAAATCCTCTGCATGTTTCTCCTATCTACAGCTGAAAAGACTGAAATAGTTTTAAGCTGTTGAAGGCACAGACCCTTATTCATTTTGCCCTCACCTTCAAGCCTTTATGTCCTACCTTTGTCTCATTCATCTTTTCCCCCATTCAGCTCCTTCTCCTCAACCCCTTTCCTTGCCTACTCTCCCTTCCTGGCCACTCGAACATCTGCTATCAGGACTTTCTAGTCAGAGCTAATTCTCTTCTCCTTGCTCTCCTGATTGTCACTTGCTTCTCTCAACTGCTAGCTCACCATCCTAGTCCCTAAACATACACCCCTTTCCCTCTGCACAACCATTCCAAACAACCTTTTGTTCACACCAGTCTTCATCTAAACCTGCTATCAATCACCCTTAACCCTTTCTACTCTAATATTTCGCATTTTTTTTGTGTTGCTTTTCACTTTTGTATCTGTGTTGTGTTATCCTGCTTTACCTTCCACCCTTCAAGCGTTTCCAAATTGTCTTCACCTGGTCACAGTTTCAGGTCCTACCCTTTCTGCATTCAGCCTCCTTATTCCTAAATACTCCTTTCCTTCCTACTCATTTGCCTTTTCTCTCATCTCTGTTAGAAAATGTTTTCTTATCCATGGAGTCTGGGTGGTCTGGGAGAGCACGGAAGAAAGAGGCTCTGGGGCCGTCAGGTCTGGCAACGCCTGGCCCATAACAGATAGGTGCTGACATTGCAGGGAAAACCTGGCTTCATTCCTGTGGCCTATGTGGGAGTGGGCTCAGATGGAGTGGGCTGTGGAGTCAGCATATGCACATTTCATGCTGCTTTAGGAGCTGCAAGAGGTTCAAGGCTGCTAAGACAGAAGAGAGTCGTTTTCTGCTAAAAAAATGAAGATCTCTCTACTGATAATGGGAATTAAATTGAATTGACACAAAGATTTCCAGGAAGACTATGAAATCTTAATCAGAGAAGGATCTGAAGAAAAAGTTAAAGAAAAACTTTGACTCTAGCTAGAACTGACAATGTTTGGGGCAAAGGAGTAGATTTAAGATTAATCTTCAAAGCCCTCATTTTCTAAAGTTTATGAATAAAGGCTAACACCAATATTACAAAGTTGAGAAAATCAAAAGTTTTAATGGTTTTGATAAAGATGACCAAAAGTACCGAAGTCATCTCTCAACAAATTTCAAATTTCAGCTTCAGAAAATGATGACAAACCATTCAAAGACAAATAGAGCCATCAAAATGTCTTAAACACGTGTTCCTCTCTATCCTGCTTCCTGGAAATGAGTAAACCACCTTAGCTGAAATTTTCCAAAACTTGAATGTGAGTCAGATGCCTGGCATGGAAAATTTTAGCCCTTTGTTAAGTTTTGGCAAAATTTTTAGTAGTTAAAAACAGATTCTAATAATTAGAAGTGACAAGCAACTTTAATAATTTGCACACATGTCTAGAATACAGGAATATTTCCTATTTTGGCTCAAAGCAGCCAAAATAGGAAATACTTTTCTGATATACTGCCATAACCACTTCTTTATCTGTTCTACTGTTTTTCTTGGCCTGAGTATTACAAATGTTTGACTTCAGTGTCACATAAAGAGAATTTAATTGTTATGCAATTTGAAAACAAAAAAAGTCTTTGGCAAGGGGTATACAGCAAGTTAAGTCCCCTTGTGAGTAGCAGTAAACCTTAATTATCTTTGGAAAAGCACCAAGCCTATAGGCTGCTCTCAAAGGAAAAAAAAAAGGGAAGATGAACTAAAAGAGATAAGACCTTTAATAAAATTGTTACCATTAAAGACCAGACTACACCAGATACTTTGCTGGATATCTGGGGAAGGCTACATATTGCGCAATCTAATTACCATTGGAATAGCCTTCATGCAAAATCTCCACTTTAAAGGTATTAGGCATTGAATTTTCAGGTCACTCAGGGTTGTTGTTGCATGTATATATGAATTTAAAATAAAAATAAGAAAGAACAAACTTGTAGAACTCTGGCCTATTAAATTATAGCAGCTCTAGAAAACATATCGGGGAATAGAACAAGAAGTCCTGTGAAAGGCCAAATTGATGGGAATAGAAAATGTTTTGTCTTTCCTTTAATGTGCCAAGTTGATAAACATGGAATGTGTTTTGAATTAAAAAAAAGAGAAGCAATTGATATCTCTTGCAGATAAAATATTAAGAGAAGCCAACAATTTTGATTTGAGGATCTTCACACAAGGTTAAGTGAAAAAGTAATTTAATGTCATTATTATGCAAATGCTACTGAAGCTATGCTACCTACCAGCCCATAGTACCCCATGTTAGGTTATATAGCCAAAGATAAACAATTCAAGAATATGTACATTAGTGTGAATGTAGAAAGGTTACAAATGAATTGTCTTCTGGGGCTGTTGTCCAAGGGACAAAAAATAATCCAACGCAAGCCCTTCATCTTGATTCTCAAATGCTGACAAGACAACCTCATACTGCCTGAGTATGAGTCTACCTTCCCATTGAACTAACAAGGATTTTTGCATTAAGGACGATGAACTCATATTCTTTGATTTATGCAATCACATTGCTATGAGAAACCATAATTGCATCTGCAGATGTTGAGAGCAGCAAATCTACCAAATCCAGCAAGATAATTACTCAGGGAATTAAAATAATCAGAACTCAATTAAGCAGTTGCAAGGCTTTTTTTTTTTCTGACTCAGCTTAATTATAGCACATCAGAGGAGTCACTCTCTGTGAGTCTAAGTTAGACAGAGCAAGCAATCACAGGGCATCAAAATCCCAGGCCTAGAAAAACAAATCAGAGAGACTACTACTTCCAAAAACGATCTGTTCAATCTAATCTAATGGCTAAAAATTAACCATTAATTTTAACACATGCATAGAAATATAGAGGAAAGGGAATGAAATCAGGAAAAATAAGAAAATTAAGAGAGTAATAACTGAGAAAATATTTTGAGAAGGAAAAGAAAACTGAAGAAGTCTACAGGAGAAACAGATTGTGACAAATTTTTTATGAACGCTGCAACTCAGCAATGCTCATAAAAATCTGTTAATTCTGATTAGTATCCCATTGCAAATGACTTTTTAATTTCTTTTATTTAATTTAACATAAATGAACGAGCAATATAACAAGTAAAGAGAGCATCTGCCTTGCGAGTTATTTTCTACTTACTGTTCTGGCAAATATTAAATGTTCATCTATAAATCTATATCTAAATGTTCATTACAGGCCAGGAAGGTGAGGTAGCTGAATTGCTCTTCTCATGAATGCAACTGGAATGCATGGACCCACACCTAGGGGAGAATGGAGCATGGGTCGAGGGCCTGCAGATGAGGATTAAAGGGCAGGCCAAGAGAGGTGACACTGTGGTAGGAGTTTACTGCAGCCCTCCTGACCAGGATGAGGAAGCCTATGAGGCCTTCCACAGGCAGCTGCAAGAAGCCTCCCATTCACAGGCTCTGGTCCTCCTGAGGAATCCTCCCCGATATCTGCTGGGAAAACCACACAGCCAGGAACAGACAGTCCGGGAGGTTCCTGCAGAACGTTGCAGATAACTTCTTGACGCAGGTGGCTGATGAGCCAACAAGAGGAGGGGCACTGCGAGATCTGATACTAACAGAGATGGTCTAGTTGGAAATTAGAGGGCTGAGGGCAATCTTGGCTGCAGTGATCATGAGATGCTGGAATTCACGATCCTGCATGGAGGAAGCTGGGCAAGAAGCAGGATTGCAGGCCTGGACTTCAAGAGAGCCAACTTTGACCTCTTCAGGGAGCTCCTTGGAGCAGTCCCCTGGGCCAGGGTCTTAGAAGGAAAAGAAGTCCAGGAGAGCTGGCTAATATTCAAGCACCACTTCCTTCAAGCTCAAGATCAATATACTCCTACAAGAAAGTAAGTTGAGTAAGGGGGCAGGGGACCTGTATGGATGGGCAAGGAGCTGCTGGGCAAACTTAATGAGAAAAAGGGCGCATACACAATGTGGAAGAAAAGCAAGGTCACCCAGGAAGAATATAGGCACATTGTCAGAGAATGCAGACATGCAACGAGGAAGTCCAAGACCCATCTGGAATTAGAGTTAGCAAGGGGTATCAGGGACAACAGGAAGAGCTTCTATAAAGATATCAGCAGCGTAAGAAAGATTAGGGAAAACGTTAGCCCACTGCTGAATGGGGAGGGTGCCTTAGTGACGGAGGATGCCAAGAAGGCAGAGTTACTAAATGCCTTCTTTGCCTCTGTCTTTACTGCTAATGACAGTTCCCAAGAACTACAGAGCTCAGGTAAAAGAGAGATAAAGGGGTGAAAGATCTTCCACAAGTTGAGAAGGACTGGGTTAAGGATCACTTAGGCAAACTGGCCACCCACAAATCTATGGGCCCTGATGGGATTTACCCAAGAGTGCTGAAGGAATTGGTGAGGGTTATTGCTCAGCTGCTATCCATCATCTTTGAGAGGTCATGGATGAGGGGAAAGCTGTGGATGTTGCCTACCTTGACTTCAGCAAGGCTTTCAACACTGTCTCCCGTAATATCCTCATAGAAAAGCTCCGGGAGTGTAGTCTGGATGAGTGTATAGGGAGGAGGATTGAGGGCTGGCTGGATGGCAAAGCTCAGAGGGTGGCTATAAATGAGGCCAAGTCCAGTTGGAGGCCTGTGGCCAGTGGTGTGCCCCAGGGGTCAGTACTGGGCCCGATGCTGTTCAACCTGTTCATCAATGACCTGGACGAGAGCACGGAGTCCACCCTGAGCAAGTTTGCGGATGACACCAAGCTGGGTGGAGTGGCCGACACTCCGGAGGGATGTGCTGCCATCCAGCGGGACCTGGACAGGCTGGAGAGTTGGGCAGAGAGGAACCTCATGAGGTTCAATAAGGACAAGGACAACCCCAGGCATTGACCTACTGGAGAGCAGCTCTGAAGAGAGGGACCTGGGAGTCCTGGTTGACAGCAAGTTAACCACGAGTCAGCAGTGTGCCCTCGTGGCCAAGAAGGCCAATGAGATCCTGGCTGCATCAGGAGGATGTTGCCAGCAAGTCAAGGGAGGAGATCCTGCCCCTCTACTCAGCTCTGGTGAGGCTGCACCTGGAGTACTGGGGGCAGTTCTGGGCTCCGCAGGACAAGA
>JAUBOD010000209.1:1615020-1640866 GCA_032353885.1 Nothura maculosa | reverse complement strand
GTTTAATCTAGTCAAAACATCCTACAAAATGCAGTAAACCTCGGCAGAGTCCAGCTGAAGAAGGTCCATAAGGTGGCAGTGTGGTCTACAACAGCACTAATTCATCACAGGAGCGTTCATGTAGTCAAATGAACAGCACCCAGTCAGTGCCTTATGCCATTCCAATGTAATCTTAGGAGCCTTGGAACACACAGGAAGGGCAAGCAGAGGCCAGCTGTATCTCAAATTGAGTGGCTGTAGGAATGACAGCCTCACCTTCACATGACCTGCCATCAGTTGAAAGTTTGAATCCCATGGTACAAGTGCAGTAGTAGGAACCAGGAGTATTCTCACATTTGTGTGCACAAAGCCGACCTGGGTAACGTCTGCATTCATTGATATCTGCAAAGATAAATATACAGAAATCTATGTCCTGGCTGCTTGAGACAAGAATGAAATCATAAAAGTTACATTTTTATTTTCCGGATCTAAACTTTATAATTGAGAAGAAAGGACTTGCTCTAAATGATCGTTTAGAAGCATCCTAGTGCATAATTGAATTGGACATATACAGAAGAAAGTTGCTTTGATCTTTCAAAGGAATGTTTTACTGTAGGTGCATATAAAAGAATCACAGCAAACAATTACATGCTGTCTCATAATCTTACCTTTTAACAGGATAACAGATAACACGTTCACAATACTAATACAGCTTTCTTTGAAGTATCAGCATCTCTTTAATATGGCATTAGATTTATACAAATCACAGAGTAGTCAATTTTAAATTCAGATGAAAGAGGTTATATAGAAAGCAACAGCATTCTTTACATTGGATCATTTTTTTTAAAAATGCCATCGGTGCATGTCCTTCAAGCCAACAGGTACAACTTACCCATACAAGTCCTACTGATGACATCAAAGGAATAGCCAGCTTTGCACTCACAGCGGTAGTTGCCTGGGGCGTTTATACAAACGTGCCCTTCTCCACACGGCTGAGCAGAGGACGAGCACTCATCCACATCTGAAAAAGAGAGGTGATTGAAAATACACTTATGAGCATGCAAGTTTTAATAAAAGCAACACGTAAACTCGTAGCTCAGCCTTAGCTTTTTGTGCCCCTTCTATCTGTAAAATAAAAATATGAATTCTAATGGGCTGCTGAGTGCATCATGGACTTCCTCCAGCGGTAGTTGTAAGCTGTTTTGAAACAGCAAACAAGCTTTCTGTCTAGTTCTCAGCTTTAATAAGGTCAAAATCACAAGTCCAAAGTATTCTAATTAAAACAGGTAGATCTCAGATGTCCTGTTGATGTTGACAGATTAGTAGGGAAAAAAAAACAGGAATCTTTGGAGGAAATGAGATGCAAAAATATTTTATTATGCACACAACACACAATATTAATGGAACAGATCTTTGGCTCATGTAAGATGTTGAAGGCACACAGTCAATAGAGTTATGATAACTATAGCAAACACAAAACTGACAAAAGGTATTTAAAAAAAACATGCAAATGCCTAGAAAAATACCTCTCTCTGTGAAAGCCACCCTAGCTGACGGCCAACCCAATATATATACGTGCCCTTCAGCCTTACCTGTGTGAACCTTGTGTGAAGCATAAGTGGCAGAGGTCCAGCCTGTGTTGGACCTCTGTATTGTGACTTTAAGCCACACAACATTGATCCAATACACGAGTATCATCACACATAATGCCATTTTGGGGGATGAGTACTAGTTCTCCTTTTATCAGAATACAGGGATTTCTGAAATTTTTGAAGAACATAGAAGTGATCCTTGTCATTCTTTACTTGTTGGGACCAGCGTGAAGGAAAGAACAAGATCATGAGTTGATGAAATTGCCAAAAAAGGAAAACTTGGAAAAAGTGCATGAACTGGTTAAGATAGACAACAGGGTTTTTTATTCATTTATTTTTCTTCAAAATTATTACTTACCTACGCATCTTGTTCCATCTTCATTGAGATGATAACCTCGGCCACAACTAGGTGAGATTCTCTGGCAGGTGTATGAGCCATCAGTGTTAATGCACACCTGCCCAGCTGGGCATGGCATGTTGGTGCTCAGGCACTCGTTGATATCTACAAGGGCACAAACAATTATGCTTGACTATGCACCGTCTGCAGATGCTTAAGGAGAGAGGGCCTCCCTTGCATCTTTCAGTGACTTGAAAACTGAACCCATAGGAGAATACAAGCATTTGTGTCATTAGCTTCACCAAAATTATGCTTCCAGGGTGAAGATCTGCAGAAAGAAAAGCCAGATTCCCCTGCAAAGTAGTGGAAATTGGGTATGGAATTGGTATTTTTGGTCACAGTGAACAAGCTATTCTGTAGCAAATACTTGTAGATGCAGCCAGAGACTCCATTTGCACAGACACACAAACTAAAGCTCCTAGGTGTTCACTGTGAATACTTTTCCTTATCTACGAAACACTGACCATACAAGTATCTGAATTATACGTTCACAAATTAAGCATGTCTCTACTATCCATGAATTTTCCCCTAAATACCACATCTAGGAGCACTTGATTCACATCACGTAAAATCAGCCAATTTAATCATTTTGGTAATTATTTTGATCAACTGCACTTCCCAGACCACAGCTACTTCTGCTGCAAATTGATGTCACTTCACTAACATCAATGCAGACACACTGATTTGTGATGGCTGTCAACATGGCCCTTGCTATGTCAGAAGGCAGTATTCAAAGAGTTTGCGGTGCTTAAGCATTGAGCCCCCTTCATTTTATAGCATGCAATTTTGTTTTCTGCCCCAGTGTTTCCAGCATCGGATTTCAGCAATATAGAGTATGATACAGTCAGGAGAAGGCGACGACACACAACAATTGGCAGCTTCTGCTGCTCAGCCAGTTCCACAAGCGCAAAGCCTGCTATGCCGCTGGGGAAATTTAAAGTTGAGTTGAGACTTGAAACTACTGCTTCAGGGAACAACTGCTAGATTTGTAGATAGCATTAGACAATTCCATTCAGTGTCTCCTGAAAACCAGTAATTCTAACAGATTTATAGAAAGGTTTTAATTCTCTTTTACAGGAGCCTCACAATAACTTGACAAGTCTTGGAAACAAGGCATTTACTCAACAGATCTTAATCACTCCCCTCCACATGTATTATAATTAGACTATGTTTCTCATACTTCATAAGATTCTCCATAAACTATAACTAAAGGGCATGAGTTTAGAGAGATCTATGTATCTTTGCAACCACTTTATACATTCACCAGCAAAGTGTATTAGGGAGGTTATCATAAATTAACAGCTTTCTCTACTAAATTTTATCTAAAACCATTTGGATGGGATGAGAGCAAACACACCACAATTTTTAAGAAATTCTCTTTTGGAAGTACATGACAAACTATAAGGCAAAATCCTCAAAGACTTAAGGAAAACGATAAAGTGCCTAAATGTCACTAAAAATACAGCGCTAATATTTAAGTGTTTTATTTAAATGGCCTTCTTCAATAAATTTTACATGTGGAAACAACTCTGTTTTTAAGGGCATACAAAAATGACGCAGCAGAGCAATGCATGCATGCATAAAGACTGACTCGAGAAGCTCAGAGCTCGCTCACTGAAATGATAGCTTATTTCACAGACAACTCTTTAAGCATTCAATGAGATAAGAGCATATCTTACCAATACAGTTGCCTAGGGCATCTTGTATAAACCCATTCATGCACTGTAGCTTGGGTCGGCAACGGAAAGATCCTGGAGTATTCTGACAGATAAAATCGGGGGGGCAGTTATGAGTACCAGTCTCACATTCGTCAATATCTGGTACATCACAAAAAAAAATTGTTAGCAGGAGCTTGAAAAAAGCTTTTTTTTTAATCACATCTAAAACATAAGACAGTTTAAAATAGCAGAGAGCTTAATCCTTAGTCTACCTTCATGCAATCAGGATCGGTCTGACCCACTGCCTCAAAAAGAATCTCAGTAAAAACAGGCAGATATGTTTTATTTGTTGCTCTTTACTAATATTATAAAAATTAACAGTAAATTAACAGTAAATTAACATTATAAATGCTGTGCATTTATAATACTATTTTATATTTAATTCTTACCACTGAACATTTCAAAATGACTACACCACACCTAAAGCAGCATGTTCAGCACTGCGCTTGTACATGAGTTCAGCTTTGAAGTCAATAAGACTTAATTATATGTTCATTTTGTAATTTTAACTTTAGATCCTGTAGGCACTTTTCATTTCTCTTTTAAGCAAATTAACTTGGATTCTCATTTATCTTAAGTCCTCCTTGCACTATTCTGCTCACAGAAGTACAATATCTGCCAGCTTCAACAGTCCTCTCAAGTTCAGTATAGACAATAAATATTTGCAAGTCAACTACTGTTCAGACTCAGCAGACTATGGCTAAACAGCTGCCATTCAGAATGTAACCTTGTCATATATAAAAACTGAAATTTCTTGTTTGCCACATTGTAATGTAATGGGAAGACATCTCTCAAAGCTATTACAGTGCAGAAACTTTCTAGCAATGGGAAGCTTCAGTTTTTCCATCTATGAGATGAAGATAACAGAGATCCCAAATGCTTTTCTACAGACCTTAGAGAGAACAAAATGAGTCTGAAGCCTTTCTAAAGTTTAGATTGGGTCAATCCTGAATTTGATTAAAAGCAGTAGCATTTTATATGTTGTACATAACAAGACAACTATGTCTATGTCATTTTACAGAGCATTTAGAAACATACATGAAGATTATGCATTTATACTTGTACTATTGTAAACATATCATTTAAAATTAACAGTGTTAACATATCTTATTCAGATAAGAAATTTCTAGAATTAGTGGCATGCATAGTTTAATGGCTGTTTTCCTTTTTCTTTCTAGAGGAGAAAGATTTTTAACACTTGCTGCTATTTGTTTGCCTTGAACTGATGTCAAATTCAAATTCTAATTAGCAGAACTTTACTTCAAAAAGATGAAAATCATACCACAATATTTCAAAAAAATCTATGTTCTATGGGTTTGTTTCTGAGGTGGTTGTGGGGGAATGGCTGGTTCCAATCTATTATACATCTCAGATAATTTCTTACAATAAAAGCTTATGCAGGATTTCAGCTCAATTTACTTACATAGCTGATCAAAATTACAATGGATCAAACCTGTTTAAAGACAATTCTAAGCTTTAGAAGACACTTATTTTTTGTAGTGGAAACTAATTATGCATCAAATAGAGTTTACTTCTAATTTTTATCTGTGCAAAGGTCACACATGTCTGCTGAAGCTATGGATGCACATAATAGCATATTTTGAGCTAGATGACTTAAGTCAGTCATTCCACTAGGACATAAAGGGAGTAAAAAAGACTTACTCTTGTTTTCAAATATAGCTGGTCAAGAAAGTGCAGGCTTTTTTAACCTTTTTCATTTTAAAAACACTAGAAATGTTGTGATTAAAATTCAAATTCCTTTCTAATAAATGTAAACCTCCTGTGCAAAAAGACTTAAAAGTTATTAAAAAAAAAAAAAAGTTAAAATACGCCTGCAAGAGCATTTACAAATGAAACCCCCTGGTCACACCACTTACCACTCAAGTGTAAAGTATGAAAATTAAATTCCTTCCACTCACAGCCTAATCTGATAACCTGCCAGGTGACAGGTAGAAAACTACTGTCCCAGAAGAACCAGCATGGTCTGCATGTCTCCATGCAACTACAAATGACACATGTATTTCCCCAAAATGTAAAAGAACAGGCCACAATGATAGATATATTCTTTTATGGGTGTCTGGAAAGCTAACGTGTCTGCCCACGACTTACCTTTGCAACGACTGTCATCAGTCAGCTCATAACCCGTTCCACAGCTCGTGTCACGTTGGCAGCGAAAGGATCCTAATGTATTGACACAAGTTTGCCCAATCCCACAGCTGTGTGCTCCAGTTATGCATTCATTAATATCTAGGGGGAGAGGAAAATGGAAAAGGAAAAAAAAAGACTAAGAAACACAAAATTATGGGCAAGACAGGAGGACAAAAGCAAGGATGTGAGCAAACTTTTGGATGTGGGTATTTTATTGCTTTAATTCACAACAATAAACTCAAAGATCTCCCGCCTCTTCACTCTAAATCTTCCACCTGATTTATATTTTTAATTCTATTTCTCTACTACTGTCAGTACAAAATTGTTTAAATGAACTTTTAATGGTCTTACCTCCCACCCCAGCTGATACAGTCAGCTATGTTATTTTCTCTTTGGTCTGTATCTTTTATAGATGCTGATAATAATAAATAAAAATGCTCACAATCAAGACAGTGATTTTATTTCTTTTACCTTCACAGTTGACACCATCTGGTTGAAGCTGATAGCCAACAAAGCAGGAGCAGACATAACTGGATCCTGTGTCTCTGCACTGCTGAGAGCAGGGACCACCACCTGGTTGGGTATTTTAAGAAGTGTTGTTCAGTTAAATAGTATCATACAGCTAAGAGGCTCCTCACAGAAACTGAAAAAAAAACCCCAATGATCTGCAGTACGCTAGGTAATTTATTTAGAAAAGTAAATAATCACACACACACATGAAGAACACATACATATATAAAAAGAAGGCTAATTACAGAAAGAAATACTTGCATTTATTGGAATCTTGGAATATTGACCTCTATCTTCCTCTGTTGAGGAGAATGGCTAGACAGTAACCAAAAGGTTCGAGATGAGCACTGCTAATGTGGGCAACTGCAGGTATGAAACCTACAGCTGACCAGTGAATTCAATGGAGCAATTCCTCATGAGGACAAAGACATAAATGCACCACAGAAAAACAGGACTTGGGACACGGTAGTGGCAAAAGTTGTGTTCCTTCCATGGGAAGAAATGCTACCCTTGTGACTGGGAGAGGCTTATGGCTGGGATGGACAGCTACCAACTTGGGAGCCTCTGTTAATAATGTGAACTCTTGTCAGCCATATCAAAACCTGCCTAGGAAGTGCAAGCTTCCTCTGGTGAAGACTGGAAACTTGCGTGTAATTTTAGCATGCAGAGATTATCAGAAAATACATTGCAGGCAGAAACTCTGGGTTTGAATTCATCACATCAATCCATCTCTTACCAGCAAGTGAGTAACTGACAAATGCAATGACTGATAATGCTAGGGAAATATATAACCCTTTTTTTTATGTCATCTATTGTAATTAGCAGACAGAGACAAAGAGAAGAGCCAGTGCTGGCTATGACTAGCGAATGACCTAGTAGACATTTCTAACCTCTAGACTGTGATAAGATATACAACTTACAGAACAATAAATCATCTCTCAACTGGAATACAAGTTTATTAAATGGATTTTATCCTAAATATATGACTTAGTTCTGAAATGCTTGTAGAAAGTAATAAATCACTGCTGTTTAAGTTTATCGACATGTAAATCACATGTGACTAGCAGTAAGTCAGACTACTTAGAAGAACATTATCCCACCAACACATCCAGGAGACAGAATAGGTCACTTTTCTGCCTTTTCTTCAAGTTGTGCATCTCAAAAGGAAACAAGTCTCATTTCAAATCCAATCACCTCTATCATCCCCAGTGGGTAAGAATGCACCCATTTTTACATTAATCATCACATTCTGAAGAACCAAGAGTATTTGATTTGAACAACCGATAACATCTCTGAGATCTTATCAACTAAACATTAAATAAAAGTTAAAGGGTAAGGTGAATTCCACCATGGGAGACAACATCTTTTCTAAACTTAAGAATTATTAAGGCAACACACAACCTACTAGGATCTTCATTCTATTCATTTTTACCCACAGCTAGCCTAGGCAACAGGTTTTGGCTGAAATCAAGGTCTAAACTTGCTAACTTTTATTGGATGGAATCACAAAAGAGATGACTAATAGGACTAGTCATCTGGCTTACCTCTGCAGCCATCATGCAGATAAGGATCTTCTTGGTCTAGTTCCTCCTTTGAAATTTCAGCTAAAAAAGAGGGGAGAGAGAGAGGAATTAGAGGAAAAGGTACTTCTCTTGCACTGAAAGACTGCCTGCTTGGGAAGGGATTCAGACCAGGGTTTTGGATAAAGCAGGACAAAATTAAAGAACATTATTTACATATTTTACAGTTATTTCATGCTTAAATTTGACATTCAAATGTACATGCCCACTGGGCATCTTCTATCTGACTAATTCAATATGAAAGCGTGATCATAGATGGTCTGAAGTCTTCAAGTGCAGGTTCTTAATGTTAGGCTTTTAACCACAGCTTAACCTGATTTTCATAACCCTTGCTGTTGAGACATGCTTGGCTTCCACTGACTTTATATTAGCTTGGAATACTCACAGTTTTAATGAAAATCAAATTAACCTCAATTATTTATTGAAACTTCACTCCAAAAGGAATTCCACACCCAACTTTGGGCATCTCTCAAATGTTCTTCAGATACTTCATCTCAGAGAGTTTTTATCACTGGTACACTGAGAGCAGGAAAAGGGCAAAATGCACTACGTGAATCCATTACTTGCTCAAAGGACTGGCAGATATCCTATCCTCCCACCCCTACTACTTTAAACTCAGGGGAAATGCCAAGCATAAGGTGTAAAACACAATTTCAAAAAACTGGTTATTGAACAGGAAGGTTAGTCTCATGTCAGTGTTTTTTCATAAGCCTATTTATTACACCAATGGGTATGTACAAGCAAGTAGTATATCATGAATGTACCCAAGTCCAGTCTGATTTTTGTACAAAACTTTGGGGACGTAGAACCAGAGGTTCCTTGTCACTCAACCAGTGAAGCATCACTCAGTGGGTCAGAGTGCCTCATCCAACGAAGCTGAACGCCTTGCATGTCTTACTATTAACAAACACGAAGTGCTAACCTAGGAAATGCCTTACAAAATAGAGACCATCTGATCTTTCATTCATGACTTGGAAAGGCATCTACTCACGCTGCTTGCTTTGCCTTTCTACAGGTAACTTGCTGCTAAAAGTGGTAAAATACCTTGATCCTTTTTAGGAGCATCATCAATTATGGACACGTCAGTGCCCTCTTGACCCTTCACACAGCAAGCTCTGAAGACAATTCCACATTGGTATCCTATCTTCAGGTTTGGTTCACAGCTCTGTCCTTGAACTTGAGCAGTCTTTCCCAGCAAACAACAGTAACAACATTTCTGTTAAAAAAAAAAAAAAGAAAGAAAGAAAAAATAAAGGGAAAGGTGAAATGCTAGCCCCGAGCAATCAGTGCAAATGCTGTCAGTAGTGTCAATACTGCCAGCTCACCTAATGAACTGATGGAAAATTTTCTGCATACTATTTATTCAATCCTGAGGTACTTAAGCTCAGACCTTCTAGTGAGCAGTTGAGTTTTTGAGTTCTGCATCTGCCTTGCACAGAGAAGCGGTAAACCAAAGCCAGAACCTGTAGACAGTTCCCACAAATACTGTGTATATGTGACCATGTATGTGCAAAAGTGTGCCAGTACAATGAGGTGAAAAATCAGAGTGTACCTGGAACTGGATTCCTCCCTGCCTACATGCCTTAGCTTGAAACATTAGTAAACTGTGGGGCTTTGTAACACCTTGACTTCTCTTCTTGTCCAGGTTAATTAAACAGAGGCAGCTCTAGTGAAGTGCATGACTCAGTTTATAATTAAAATACCTTCTCAACTTCCCAGCAAAAAATACTCAAAACTAACAGACAAACAAGCAAACATGATTTATCATAAAGTTACTGTTAACCGGTCATAAAAAGAGAAACTATTCTGTTAGGAAAAAAATAGACCATAACTGTGCATTTAACACATTGAAGTCCTAATGTGGCATCCAGGGGTGAAACAGGGCTCACTTCTAGACTTTCTTGATGACATTCCAGGAGTACATGACTGAAGTGAAAACAGGACAAGGACAAGGTAATTTCTGTGTAGTTTTCCTTTTACATTAAAATGAGGAGATGTTGCGCAGTTATTCAGTTTTATTCTTTGCTGTTAGAAAGCAGCAAAGATGTTTGGGTCTCGGAAACTAGTTTCTGCCAGGTGCTACTGGGATGTAAAAAGCAGATTTAAGCTTTTTCCAGTTATGTCTATTATACTTCCAGACTTCTTTTTTTGCTTGAAGAAAATATTCTGTACCATTACAAAGAGCAGATGGAACACAAAATAAAAAAGCATTGAACTAAACCTCTGTAACTTAATGAAAGGAAGGCAGCAGTTAAGCCACTACTTTGCGATGTACTCCTCACTCTCTTCTCAACTTCTCCTTATGAGCCATTATATATTTCTGTCTTTGTAGTGTGGTGAGAAGTTTTTTAAAGCCTAGAGCAATATGAAGATAAATCACTCTTTTCACCTTTTTTCCCTTTGCAGAAGTTGAAGCTTCACAAAGCACGCTCTTGCCTTTTACATATACCACTGAACCTTTCCCCTGCTGTAAAATGCTGCGAGACAAGAACTCTTCCCTCCCTGTCAGTACGAGGGTGTTCTTTACATGCCCCCACTGTTATTAAGATACATATTTTCCTTTATTATCTACTGTTTGATTGAATAGTTCATCACTATCTACTTCTTTAACTTGGATCTCTCACTACATCCATGTGGTGGCTATATTCATGTGGTAGAAGCTTTGGCCTCATCTCTAACATATCTAGGACAACTTCGTCATCTTCTCTGGATGATTTTAGAAATAAACACCTGATGATATTTTCCAAGAATTGCAATATTTCTGAGTATTTATTCTAAGATGTATTATTTTCCTGAGGCATCTTTCTAGATGTTTTTGACATTTGGTCTATAATTTTGGTGGATTTCTAATTTTCACAGCCATAAATTGGAAGAAAGCGTGCGTATTTCTGTTAACCAAATCTTATTATATTATCTCTATCCACCCTAGCTTGTACTGTAAGGCATATGAATTGACTTACTTTGGTTTTTTTTTTTGTTTTTGTTTGTTTGTTTTTTTCTTTGTCTTATACAAAGCTCAAACAAGGAGTTACAAAAGTCTTGGGTTTCTTTTGTTTGGTTGTTTTTTTTTTTAAAGAATTTTGCCATCTCTGAGGTGCTGAAAAATCTTTTGTTCTTTATCTCAATAAGGTGGAGCCAACACTTGAATGCTTCACCAGCTAATGTAAAACTCCAGGGACAGAGTTTGCTCTGCCTTGCCATGTCTGTGAGAAACTGTATATTCATTTGATATATTAGTAAGCTCTGCTCCATTTGCTCAAACCTGTGCTTATTCTACATGATGAATTTAGATGTAGCGTCTTGATACTGCTAATAATTTATGTTGATATATCACAGCCAAATGGTCTAAACTAAGAAGATACAGAAAGTGTCAATGTTATCTTAACCAATATTTATGATAGCTGGTTTTTAACATTGACCCTAAAAGGTTCAATACTGACATTTGTAAAGGCTAAGAAAATTGAAGAAAAAAAAGACTGGAATGATGTTGGATAGTCCTGTGGCGACACCACCCAGTCAGGACTCTGGAGACCGGCATAATCGCCTGCACATCTGAATTTTAAAAGTCATTTATTCTCCTTTTCTCTCAGTTTGCCTAATGCGGAAAAGGAATTAATGTAACACAGCAATGATAAGGTTAGTTTAATTTATGGTCACAGAACACTGGTATTCTGAGATACAAAGCACTACACCATGACAACTTCTACTATCATAGTAAGATTAATCTCAATATTTGCTTTTTCACACGATTTTTTCCAGGGCTCTTAGGCTGTTCTGAAAGACACTGTCCTCTAAGGTCAGCGTGCTGTCTAGACTCCACATTAGCTCACTTCTCGATGTGTTTGCACATCATTTTCCAAGTGGTTGCCAGCTGCCTGTAGGCATGTTATGATGATCATCCATCCATTTGCTAGACACATCTCTGTCCTTAATGGATGGCACTATAAAACCATCCAGCGGTTATTACTCATTCTCACTGCTTCTAAGTCTTTGCTTCTGAAGTGATTCAGATAACAAATATTTTTCCTTTGCCTCCTTTCCATCATTTGCAAGAGCCCATGCAGTGGTAAAGCTGTACTTTGATCTTTGTGTTGGAAGACTCTTCATCCCACTTGCAATCTTCACTCTTCCCTTAAATTGTCCTATGCCTTGTCTTCTCACAGAAAGGACTAAGCATAGGAATGCAAGCACATACTTGGTTTTCAAAGTGAGACCTTTGCTGTACTGCCCTGGGAAGTGGACATGACAGGCTTGAGCGGAAAATGAGATGTTCACCAGCATGAAAATGAAGCTTGCATATACATTTCAGACCACTAGCAGTGACATGTCTAAAGATTTATTTTTAGTATCATTAAGATGCATCCCAAATGGCTTTCATCAGTAAGATCTCTTAATTAGATAAATTTCATCAGAATCCTTCATTACTTCTGTCACCAGTTAAATTATAAAACTCAAAGGATGAATCATTTATAAACAGTGTTTTTGTGTTGCTGTCCACAAGAGGTCTCCCATTTGCTGAAAATGCACTAACCAGTAGATGTAAGGAAAAATAGCCTAAAAAAAATGCAAGTAATTCAGTGGAAATTTTCACAGCTTCTGAAGATTTGGGCAAGGGTAAAAATATGTTCATAAGTGCAGTGTAATAAGGTTCTTGATAAAATATTATTGACAAAATGGGAGAGGTAAGGGCAGATCCTGATATTTGGAAAAGGAAAATATCTATGATAGATTTTTGGGGGAAGATATCCAAATACTTCAAATACAGTGAAATTTTTCCCCATTTGTAACTTTGCTGTGGCAGAAGCTTTCATATTACTTTTTCTGAATGTCCCATATCAGCAACAAATCTGGAATTTTATTATTGTCTTTTGAGGAAGATTTTCAAGATTGTAATGATTAAATAGGTATCCATTTATCCATTTCACTTCTTTTTTCCTCAGCACAAGAGAAACTAGGCTTCCAAACAACTGGGGGAACAGAATTATGTCCATTATTATCTATGCCTACAGCCTGTAAAAGTAAATGCTGAGATGATGATTTTCAAATATGGCCTTTTTATCTTATTCTCAATTGCTTGTTTTGGATTTGACAGAAAGGTTAGATAACTTATTTGCTGCAAAGTGCTGCAATTAATCCTTCTAACCACTAAATTATTCTTACTGCTTCCTTGAAGGCAACAAAGAAGATTCAAGAGATTTCATCCATTACTTAGGCGAAAATAAAGGGTGCCATGTGCATATTCAAGCACATGTGAGATGGGCTTGATGTGAAAGCTGAACAGTCACCAGATACAATGTATGTCTCAAGGTCATCACATTCCACATACATTCAACAAAAGCAACGATAAATTATTCACTGATATTAGATCATGAAACATTTATATGCATTATAGATCAAGGAGACTATTTAAAAAGATATTCCTACTGCTAACCCAGTAAGGTTACCAAGCGTATGATAATCCTTTCTACAAGTGGGTAACAGAATGTTGCTAAGATTACATGTCACTGACTATGCTTACAGTAGCAAATTAAACAGGGACAGAACATGAGCTCAAACATCATTCTGTAATTGTCTCTACTGTTCTACTGTTTAAATATTAGCAAGCTCTAATGACAAAGAGCATCCTCTCCTACAACACTGAAGCACTTTCTGGGGTTAGCACAGACCAGAGTTCTCCCAAACGATGTTTTGCACAAGACCAGTGGATTTTGCAAGGGGGAAGGCTGTTATGTGACATGAGTTGTGCTGAGCCACTTATTCTCAGGACCAGGGTTCAAGTTCTAGTCCATTTTATTTAATAATATAGCTGTCAGTGTGAAAACTTGCCATGTCTAAAGAAGTATGGCCAATAACATTAATATTTCCCCTCCTGCTAACAAGCCCACATAGGGAAATGCCAATCAAACAATGAGAAAGTGAGTTTCCTTGAACAGTTGTATTTTGTTTCACAATTGTCCCTTGGCATGTGTTTAGAGTAATGCTGTTATTATTAACGTTTCTCTGGTAAAAAGCACTTGAATCTGAAGAATAATTGCCATCAGAGTCCTTCCTCATCCATTCAGAGCCCCTAAGGGTACTGACATTGAGGGCTAAGTACTATTTCATGCTACATCTAGATGGGGGTGCCCACCCTTTCACAGGCTGCACAGAAGAATCACCATGCAAAAGAGGCAAGATGCATGTGCCAGCGGCCTCACTGACAGAGAGTGGCCAGGATGCTGCCAACAGGTGATCACAGATGACTCCTCAGTGGCTCCCCCATCCCTCCCCACTGTGGCACAAAATCATGATCACCGGTCTGCGACAACCAGCAATACCAGTTTCACCAGCAGGTGCAGACGACCAAGAGCAGTTTATGTAGAACAGCTTGAGTAGGCTGACCTTTGCGTCAAGCTTCAGCGTTAGTCCAGACAGTCAATACACCATTTCCCAGGATAAAAACAGAGTAACTCCGAAGTCTCACCTTGAAGTATTCAGCTTCACAGGTGGAATTTTCACTAATATGCGAGTCACACTCTTCACGCACGTTGGCAAATTCAATCCCATCTGAGCAGTAGTGCTCTTCCAGCTTGCTGCGGCAGCACTGCACCTGGGTCATGCTGGAGAGAGAATGAAAGCAGTGGGGGAAGAATATCATATACATGCCCAGAATACACAGTGCAGCAAGTACAAAGAGCACTTGCACTAGTCTCAGAGAAAGAGGAGCTCATTTTAGTTACAACACTAAAATATTCTTAGGCATAGGCAGAATGTCTAGGTAATGTATTTAAGAGTTAAACTGTCTGTCTGCCTTGCAGGGAAAAGACAGGTTAAAAGTAATGAGGAGACTCAGTGTTGTTAGTTCTACCGCTCATTGTATAATATTAGTTTTATCTTGGTTTCAGTTAACATATTGGAAACAGTATCTCCATTCCTGGGGGGGATAAGGGGAGAATTGAGGAAAAAAGCTTGAAACTCGTCCACTTTTGACCTCACTGCCACTTGTAGGCCAAGGCCATCATTCCGGGAGATGTCTCCCATGTGCAACTGTATTTTGTTGGGTAGTGTTGTGGGCAGAGCTTCCAATTCAAAGCTCTTCCACAGCTCGCTCTTGTAATAGACTTGGGGAGAAAAAAAAAACCTTAAAGAAAAGGAACAAATCTGATTAAATACACAAGGATCTGAGCAGATCGGTATATTCTGTGATAAACCTCTTTCATTGAGAATAAAGTTACATGAGCTGCTAGGGTGAAAGGAAATTATCCCAACAGCAAACCACACTAATACACTCTTTATAGCACAACAAGGACACCTAAAAGGCATGCTCTGATATGTCATGGATGTATTAAAAAAGAATATAAAAATCTTCTGAATTAATTTTTAAATCTACTGGCCAGGGAAACCTTCTATCTATTACAGACTAACAAAAATGAGCGTGTTCTCTCCCCTACTAATACTATTCATCTTACTATTTTTCAGCTCTGGTTTCTTGAACTCAAGCATAAAATATTTTCAAGGGTTATTAAAAATACATAAAATCACGTAAAGATATCAGAAAACCAATTCCTTTTAAATAAACTCTTAAAAATTCTTTCCCTACACTGTTGCAGATTGTGGATGTCTAGAGAAAGAAGGTAAGTCACACCACCAGACTGCAGGCTTCTACTATGGTCATCAGAGGGTAGATTCCAGGGAATTAACCTTGCAAGAGCCTCTCTGTTGCTGATGGTTATAGGGGGAACTTGTGAGTTTCCAGGCAACATGAGGAGCTCCGTACTCCTGGAGCTGGGCCAGTCAGTCCAGCCACTAAAAGCAAGGATCATGTAGGTTCTCCCTTGTGTGCACTAGCAACATAAGGATAGCAGGCTCCCTTCCTGAAGATTCCCGATTCTTATTTATGGGATCCTGTCTGACTGTGCAATTCTCACTTGGACAAAAATACCAATGAGATTTCAATGCATAGGAAAAGTTCATGAACAAATCATTCAAAAATAGACTCGAAAGTCATAGCGAGAAGTTATACAGCAAGTGGTAACTTTATTTGGCAGAGTATTTCAGGTTTTTGATCTCTGGTTCAGGTTCAGCTCAGAAGACTATGTAGGTTTTTGTTGCTGAAATTCCCTCTGAAGCAGAATTTCCATTCCCTGCCCCACTCCGGGGTGGTCTGCCTGCTTGTCAGGACTCTGGAAGCCTTTAAAATCTGAACTTCAGGCCCAAGAGCGTGGCAGCCAAGACTTTCCAGCTTCTTCAACTCTTTAAGTCCTGTGGAGCAGCTAGAAATGCTACCCACAAACAAACAAACAACAACCAAAACAAAATATACTCAGTAGATCTGTTTGATTTCCCATGTGCTTTTTCTTTCCAAATACAAGCCATCTCTTTGAAATCCCTGGCAATTGGCAATTCCAACCAAAACAACAAGTTTCTTCAAATACTCCCCATCAGTTGTATTTATAAATCATGTGTGCCCTGCCCTAACTGCAACCAGCAATTAAATTGAATTGAAATACTGGATTAAAATACCATTTGTTCACTCTCAGAAAAGGAACAAACACAAAAATCACACTCCAAAGCCCAATTCTAAAGGGTTAGTGGCAGAAATTCCTTCAGACTGTAAGCACCTAAGTGCTTACTCCTACCACTACACAACAGTGGTAGAAATCCTTCAAACGTGTCAGAGAAAAATGCAAGAAAATTCTACACTCATCTTCCAGTTGATCTTCTAATTGCAGCTTAGTGTTGCCCACTCCTTACCATCCCATCCCCTCTGCACACCAGCTCATGTTGTGACGGTCTCCTTACTGTACATTGTATTAATGTCCCTAGCTTGCACACTAATATATTACATATCCCCCCTTTCTACTTCACAGCAGAGTAAAGGAGTCATGTCTAATTGTTAATAGGACACCTAGATTTGTCTTTCTTGATCTGTGTAAAACCTTTCAACTCTTTCTATGTAGCTCTCCTATTAATTTCAGGTCTGTGGACATCTTACAACATTCATTTCTTAAAAAGAGAGATTAAACATGGACTTTCCTGTTATTCTTTTAATTATTCCTAATCACTAAAAAAGCCAAAGGTCACTTCCTTATGTGCAATACTCTGCTTTTCGGCTAGAATGCTATAATATGGCTGAAAACTTACTATGATTAAAAATATTAAAAATGCAAACTTTGCTATTCTGGTTACAGAATTACATTACATATTGTAATGGTACCATTACAATACGGTAACACAACTGTCATTCAGTCAGAGTATTTCAAGGTGATTTTTTTTTTTTTTCTGGTCTCTCTGACAGATGAGGTTTATTTCACTAATGATCAGAAATCATTAAAACATTCGAGAAAAAACTCACATTCTTTGTTGCAGATTTTGATTTTAATCTAAAATTGACATTATTTCAGAACTAACCTATTTTGTTACAATTCAGGCAAGGATTATACAGCATCTGGACTATTTATAAGAAAGACTATTTGCATTTATCAAAATTACAAATGCATGCAGCTTTCACCCACCACCTTCCTCCTCCAGCAACTTCCTTCTGCATTGCACACAGACTTCTGCTGATGAGCCCCAAATCTCTTTCACTTAGTGCTGCCTGTCTGAGGGAATGGGTAGCCTGAGGACTCTAGTCAAATATCTGAAAGTGCTGATTATGTTTAAGTCATATACATGGAAATATTGTACTTTATGCATCGAGTATGTACATAATTCTGGTAATGCTTGGAAGAGCACATAACTTTAACCTGTAAACTGATGAAAAATCTAAATGCAAAAAGGTAAAATCTTATAAATCTTATTAATTTTACTCCAATAAGAATAATATAAAAAACAGATTTGAAGTCACTTTCTGTTATCTTAAATTTAATGATTTTAATGCAATTTTAACTTTCCACCAAAAATCTACATGTCCATTTTCTTTCACAATCCTTTTACCTTTATTATTATCCTCCTCAGAGTGGCAATCCTAAACCATTATTGATTCCTAATCACCTGTTATTTCAACTTCCTTCCATAAAAGTATTAAAATTTAACTTTGGTCTTGAAACATTTTCTTCATTTGCTGCCATCTCAAGTTAGACAACAAAAACTCTTTATTAGTCTCTACCTCATTCCTTCTACTAAGTGGCCTATCTTGAAATTACTCCAGTGTTATTCATGTGGATAATAGGAGGCTTTCTCTTTGCCAAAAGGCAAATATATTAAAAAGGATGTAATTCCACCTCAGAATTATTTTGCAAAAACAAGCTGGATCTTCCAACCTTACCCTTCTCAGTTCAAGGGTGACACCCTCAGTTCGCATGCAACACAACAGAACGTAGAAAACTAAGAGCAAGGCTTGGCATTATCAATGACACGTACGATGCATGAGAAGCAATGAAGCAAATCACCCCAAATGAGCAAAAATAAGACTCTGACAATGCAGCCCACGGCTTTTTTAATCTTTTTATAAAGCCAAAATCTTAATGGCTTGAGGTACACTCAGCAGGCCGCAGAGAAAAGATAATAATTAATAAAGACAGCTTCTCCCAAAATAACTTTAAACAGCTTTTGCGGACATAAAGATGTCACAGTTTTCATGTCCTGAATCTCATACTCTTCTCCAGGCCTACAATGACATAAATCAATGAATATCTGTGAGCAGTTAAGCATCTGGCACATTGCCTTTTGAACACTCTTTCATTATTTCCTGCTATTCCAGCCTGCATCCTTATCCAAGAGCTGCCCCTTCAGGAGACAAGGACTGTCTTTCCATTCTGTGTTTGTACAGCACCTAGCCACATTTTCCATAGCTCCTTCTTATACACATGCTTCTGACACTAGTAATCAATAATATTATTCCCAGTGCAATGCCAAGCAGATTTTGGACAGTGCTAAAGGCATGCAATTCTCATATGGAGCCATGCTATTGCTGGCCCAGGAATTAGGTTAACTTGCTAAAAGTTGTTGGGCAGGGGAGATTCTATGATTTGGAACGGAAAGCAATTGGTGGGGCAGGTTGAGTTCCAAAAGCAAATGGCAGCTGTTTGCAGCTGCAGTGAGTTTGGCCACATCGAAAGGAAATGGATGAACGGACAACAAGCTGGTGTCATAACCACCATCAAATAAAAGACACTATGAATTAAAACTCTATGCTCATATTTACTGGGTCATAAAGACATGGAGAAAGGTCCCTGCGACAATCTCACAGCACAAACTCATTTGTGACAAAAACAACTATGATGTGAGATTGCAAACATGGCTGGACATTGATGCAGGAGCCTTGCTTCAACTTAAAGGTAACTGAGTACCAGTTGCCAGGTAGTCCTTACGAATTCCCTGGAAGTTCGGCCAAGGGGCCAGGTCAGCTGTGACATCGAGTAATAATAATGTAGCATGGGATAATAATAATAGCATTGACAGCTGCAGTACTTTCAGTGAGTGATGCTCACAGAGGGAGCAGAAGAGAGGGGACATATGTCAAGTCCTTCAAGAACAGTACAGGACCTGTGAGGATGGATCCTGAAGTGATGTTGAAGCCCAGAACCTTCCTTTGCAGGAAGCAAAGTAGGTATTAGAGTGTCTATTTTGAGTAGAAGCCCTCCTTGACTTCTATAAATGTGCTTTAAACTGCTGGAAAATACCTAAATAGGTACTTCTCATTCAATAAGGCAGCTTATTCTTTATCCATACAAAAGAAAAAGGGGTTAGATACTCTCAAAGCAGCTTGCTTAGAGGGAAGGACTAAATCTGAGATGTTTTTACGTTATTAATATTCTAAGCAGAAGATTCAAGAAAACAGCAGGCAAATCCTTGCAAAATACGTCGGAAAAAGTACTTGCTTATGTCCAACCCTTTTTATATTGCACTGACTTAGCAATCTAACCGCATAAAATCATTTTTACTTCACTAACTTCATCCAGTCTGCTCACTCCACAAGGCATTTTCCCGTGTATTCAACTGCCAAGTTGCAAATAAACAGGCAAAAACGCTCCCATTGGTATGAAGTAATACAGGACTATACACCCAACAGGCCACATTTTTTAAAGCATCCAAAGCCAGATGATTTATAGTTCGTCCAACACCACAGTGCACTAGATACGCAAAACATCCCAGCTGCGACTTGAGCTACCAAATCAAAGACAGATTTCACTCTGCCCTCTCCTCACACCCCTCCTCCCCACAGCTTCCATTGCACACAGGAGGCTAAATAGGAAGGAAACTCTTTGGAAAGTCTGCAACCAATAAAGCATCCCTAGCCACTAAAAAATTAATAAATATTCTCTCATATTTGCATGTCAGAAAACATAATGAATCTGAGTTTAATTTTGTTCACATCTTTGTGCAATAGGAAGACATTTACAAAATAAATGTAATTGCTATAGTGTACTCGATAAGGGAACATTCTCCTTCACTTTGAATTTTGACCCCAGTTACACCAGCACTTAGGAAGAGAATTTGACCCTTTTTTTCTTTCTTTCTGAAACGGTGCAAGAACGTGATTCTGCTCTGTTTTTAATGGAAGTGCTCATTTGTGATCACACCTGAAATAAAATGATATTGCCATTAAAGAAAATAGCCAAAGGTGGCATATTGGAGCTATCTTTATGTTACAAACATGAGTGGCTGCAGCTGAACTGAATTTATCCTATTTATTCTCTTTTAGTCAGCAAACTACTTCCCTGTCTTGCCAATCTGACACACTAAATTAATTTACCTTTACATAGCATTATTAATTTACCTTTACAACATTATAATTTAATTCAATAGACTGCAGTCTGCTGCCTACGCAAAACACCTAAAATTTTTTCATCTATGCATAAAAGCCAGTTGAAATATTAGTAAGCTTTTTTATTTTCTGTTTTCCCATGAAGGATGAATGTCTCAGACTGCAACCTTTGAAACAATAGATTGCATTTATGGCAGATTCTCAACTCACATAAATCAAATGATCATTAAATTATAAGGATCCCTGCTCCCAGATTGTTCAATAAACTCGGTTTCCTGTTTTTTTCCCCATCTTTGTTTTGTCTATAACTCTTCTGACTCTTCAAGTATTTCCTAAATTGGGATTTAAGTCCTATCTGTCAATTCTTCTGCGTAAGAGACAGCTTTCAATGCCAATATAAATGCAAAAGCCAGAAAACATGGACAGACTTGACTGCAAGGCACATTCCTTCCATAATAAGGATCACTCCAACACTTCTACGATTACCCAGCTTAAACCACTTTGCAATTCATTTGAAAAGATACAAGAGAGCAATGTAATGTGTTTTAAATGGCAAAATATAAAATGCTCAGTGCAGCTACCTTTCAAACTACCAACCACAAATTATTACCTCCCCAAATCAAATACAACAAGTGTATTTAACAGCACATACAATGTGAACTGTCATTAACAGAATGAATACAAATATCTCCAACAATCTAAGAGATTCAATATAACTATCCATAACCAAAATATTACTTATTACACAAATAATATTAAGATTTAAGTTCACTAGTTCATTCCCTAGATTTCTTAATAAAAATTAGTATCTTATTAACGTCAGTAGAATCAAGAAATCTACTTATTAGCTAAAGAGTCTTTTTTCCTACAGTCAAATGCATTTGACACAAGTCAGATATTCTACGTAACAAAAGAGTGCCTTGTCTTAACGTTTGATTTCCTTAAGATTAAGGTTTAAGTTTCCTCACTCAGGAATATAACTCATAACTTCAGGATACATATCCACAGCAGACATGGTTTTAAAAGACTGCCAAGCATATATACATGTACACACATGAATTTATATGCATTCTGTACACTATATATGTACAGTATGTGCTTTGGTCCTTGAAAGGCTTCTGCCCACGGCTTTGTACTAGTGCTGTGATAGATTTGTAGTTAGTAATATTGATTAAACCTTTTGGAAGCTAGAAGAAAGCAGAAGCTTAGGTTTATCCAAAGCTGGACATGAACTTTGGAAATTTGGATTTAATAGCTAGGTGTCTCATTTTATTATGTGATTCACACCTCACATTCTCCATGGTTTTATATAAAAATACAAACTACAGTACAATAGACAATGCATAACTACATACCTGCATTCCCTGGACTCGGATGTTAATGGTAGAGAAGCACATATTCTGTTTTTATTTGCCCACTCAACACCCTTGTCACAGCATTCTTCCATTGACAGGTCTGCAAAAAGAAACAAACAAATTAAAAAAGCCCAATATAATAATATCTTAATAAATGGTATTGCATTTGCCCGTCATAAGAATAGTAAATTGAGGGAAAGCTCATTTTTCCATCCCTAGTATGTGGAGAGAATTGCACATCCTTCAAAAAGGTGAGGAATTCACCAGCATTCTGCAACCAGCCCCAGCACTGGATCTATATCTGGATCCTCATTCTTCCACACAAAGATGCAGGAGACGGACTACACTACTCCAACACAACACAGCTCAGATACAGAAATGCATTATAAAAGCCTCTGTCAGATTGTTCTCTCCTTATCAAAGGTGGCAGTAGCAATAAGCAGCCTTGTAAAATCTTGGAAGAATACAAGATAAATCAAATAACTGATACCAAAGAAAAATATTAAAACAGATTAGCTTTCTAATAGTTTTAGTTTAAAAGTTCTGTACATGAACTTGTAAAGAGAGCTAATCCAGTTAATCTGCTTTAAGCTAAAGTAGGTCTACAAATGTAAAAATGTTTTTTTGTGCAGTGAGACAGGAAAACATATTTTGACCACTTAATCTATTAAGAAACAGTAAATATAGATGGCAATTGATACAAATCCTCAGTCAGAAGAAAGGTGCACTGACCTCTGCATAATTATTTGTGCAGAGTATGATTTTTTCAAAAGTCTAATCCAAGAAAACTGAACATTGTTAAGGAACTGACAAGCACTACATGTCTGTTTCATATTGCAAGTGCAATAGTTCACCACACAGCAGGTATATCAAAACTTGGAATAAAACAAGAGTCACATTTTCCTATTAATTACCTTATAGTCTAGACACTGAAGAGAACTTTGTGTAACAAATATGGAGTCACAGTGAAGAAAGCTGCTTATCATGATGGGCAGCTTCTTAATACGTTCCCTTCTCTATATGCTTTCTGACTATTGATTATTTTAATTAGACATAGGACCTTTTCACCTGTAGGTCTCAAAATCGTGTACCGCTGAAAGCAAATCTCATTTCCTCATTCTTATTGATGGAGAAGCTAGTAATGGATAAAATGACTCACCCAAAATGCCACAGCAAGCTGGTGGCACACCAGGCAATACACATTGGGTCATTCGCAAGCCAGCTACTGATGCTGGATCACATAAAATCTCTCATGATTGTCTCTTTTAATTTTGCACCAAGACATCTACAAGGTATAAAATTCAATAAACAGCAGCATCGCATTCAAGTCGCCTCATCTTCACTAATCCCTTCCTGCAGACTCTAGGAAGGAGAAATGTCCTCCAGATCTCCTGGATCTCCTCCAGATCTCCCTATACTGGTTCCAAAGTTTCAACTCCCCAGAGGCTCCTGCTGCCTAGTGGTTACATCTTCTGTACACACACCCACCTCTGAATGTGATGTAATCAGAGTAAGTGGAATTACTATTTGCCTTGCTTATGAGCACACTAATTCTGTCTGGAACTGTTTGGAAGTTTGCTGGAGTACCTCAGCTGGCAAAGTTTCAAATGCAGGAATATGGAAAGCAGCTAAAAGCATGCACAGTAGTTAGGAGCTTGCAGAGAAAACACCCACACATAATCCACACTCCTGGCAATTCCAGTGCACCAATTCAAAGCACAACATCAAAATAAATAAATAAATAAAAGAGAGAAGTTTTAAGATGAATCAGCCAATGCATTCCCTTAAGCAAGCTGTCTATGCCACTAGGCCAGAACTGTCCTCTGCACTCCAGAGCTTTGCAATCCCTCTCTAAGATTAAATCAAAATGCATGCAGTGTAAAGAAAGGCCAGGAGGACATTCAGCAAAGTTAAAGATCTACTATGTAAGAAGAAGCTGTAAAAAATACAGTATTTTAAGTCTAGGTAAGTGATGCTTGTGAAAGGATGTGGTTCATGTTAACAAATACTTTAGCAGCAAACAACAGTGCAAATTTTAAGAGCAAGTGAACTAAGCACTTTTAAATAAGAAGCTCATTAAATCTATAAATGTAGAAATACACTAAATGTTAATTTGAGCAGAGCTCTGTACTCTGTGATCTGGGATATCCTTCCAGCCTTACTCACTTACATATCCAAAAAAATGGGCAAAATCCTGCTCTCTGAGGTCAAGGCAGCTATTTCTCTTCAACTGCTCAGTGTGTCCTGTATTCATGCCACTAAACTATCTGAAAGCTAATTTGGCTTATAATGCTACAGAGAGAATCAGCCTTGGAAATATCTGCCTGTGGTGAAAGCCCTGAATTTGATGGGCAGTGTCTGATGTCTTCTTTGGGAACAGAGTCCCCATCTGAAGCTCTCTGCCTGCCAGCATACTAAAATATATTTGATGCATCGAATTTTATACAATGCGTTGCAAATAGCCATGCTTTTAGTGCTGTTGCCTGCCGTTAATCATCCTCCTGTTGAAAAATGATTCATATTTAATTCAAGCGCCGAGCTGGCCATAAGTTTTTTTTGCAGGGCTTTTTACAATGCGCTTTGCAGCCAAGTTCCTCCCCAGAAGGACTATCCCTGGCTCTAGACACCGCTTCTTCCCTCCTAGTTCTGGCAACACATCTCTACTCCAACCAAATAACTCCAGAACTCAAGGAAGGCCAAGCAAAGCAGCCTCGGCTGCAGGAGCGCATCCAGGCGGCCAAGGATTTGGGAGAGCCTGTGGAGGGAGAAGTGTGATCCAGGCTCATTTTTGTCATGACATCACGGTTCGTCTCCTCCAAGGAGCTTGCCAGAGACCTCTGGAGAGAGAAGGGAAGCGAAAAACAAGCAGCAAAATAAAGTACTCCACCCTCAAGGCCATTCTTCTGAAGCATAACAAGGAAAGACTGAAAAACACTTTGTCTAACTCTGCTTTGCAGTTGGGCCATTTGTGGATACATATTTACTCTTCCAAAAGCCCAGAAAGTGTCCGTCTCACACCACTGGGGTCTAATTCTTAATTCACATTGGAATCAGTTTTGACTATTTTTTTTTTTTTTTGGCTTCAGGAGATGTTAATGAATGTCTAGAAACAGGAGAGACTTATCATCCCACAACTGTATTTTTCCAGTGTTGCAGACTCCACTGGACATGTGCATACACACGTGGATCCCAGTTGGAAGTCTCTAAGCAAGCAATTCATCTGGAGGCCACTTGTGCCTCCTCATGCTTTTTCCAGGGGAACGACAGCACAGGGCAGTCATGCCGCATCCTCAGTGCTCACAGCTAGAAGCTTGTGATGCTCAGCACCTGAAACACAGCGGATTTGAAAAGCAGATGATGGAAACTGTGATTACACCATCCCCAAGAATCTTTCTTCACTTCGCAGGAAGATGATTCTTTTTTTCCCTCGGAATGCAACCATGTGGCTTTCACAGCAAATGACTGGTTCATGGCATTGCTCAGCCCTCAAGAGCCAAGCCAAGCATGATCAAACAGCAATTACAGCACTGCTGCTCTGAACCTGGTGCCTCTTGAACAGCACTCCACCAAGTGCACAACATTTCAGGCAGGTCAGCCAGAGAAATGCCAGGAATCCCAGAGACAAGACATTTCTGGGAAAGACCAATGACACTGCCTGAGTTCAGCTAAACACACTCTTCTTATTGCAAGGAAGAAATCCTCCAGGAAGGTTATAAGACACATAGCTACACACTGTGTGGTCTATTTTGTAAGTTTGTGAAGAAATCACTTGGCTTTTTGACATTATGAGACACAAAAAGATGAAGATAAGTCCTAACAAGATGGTAATGTGCTTACATTCCTTGCACTCAGATAAAATCATTTTCTAAGCTGACTGAT
>JAUBOD010000209.1:1575909-1596775 GCA_032353885.1 Nothura maculosa | reverse complement strand
TCCAGTCTGTCCAGGTCCCTCTGGATAGCAACACCTCTAGGGTATCAGCTGCTCCTCTCAGTTTGGTATCATCAGCAAACTTGCTGAGGGAGATCTCCATCCCTTCATCTAGGTCGGTGATGAATAAATTGAACAGGACTGCACCAAGGACTGACCGCTGCAGGACACTGCTAACTACAGGTCTCCAACTGGACTCAGCGGAACTGATCACCACCCTATGAGCTCTAATGGATGGCCTCCATAGGAAGGAGGATCTCTTACAGAGGTCTAGTTGAGGAAAAGTCTGCAGGTCTATATGTGTGTTGATATTTCTATATTGGCCTGGGTTAGGGTTCAACACATCGACAATTCCAGGTGAAAGGCATGGAAGATTTAAGCTCAGTTTTTCCTAAAAAGAACATTCTTGTCAAGACAAAACCTTTGTACATTTCAGTGATTTTTTGATGTTTTCCTTAGGACTTCTGCACTCCAGCCATGATTTCAGGGAAAGTCTGAATAATTACCTAATTTAAAAAGCAATCCGTGGCGTGAAGAAAGACAGAAGTGATATCATCACCAAAAATGTAAAGGCAGAATAAATATATATGTTAACAATCCCAACTCCATAAATCCACATAGCTCCTCTGATTCCAATTAAACTATGCCAATTTTTAATACATGAGGATTTCCAGCTATTGGGACAAAAGAGGTATAGTATTCTCCATATACACATATTTATACTTCTGTATGTAGGATAGGAAGTTTATTAGTGTTTCACCAAAGATTATTCTTTGTTACTCTTTTTTGTTTGTTTATTTTTCAAAGGAAAAGGCTTTTTAGAAAACCTAGAGAAAGTTTTGAAGCTTAGGCTTGGAAGAATACCAATCAACATAAAATCAGACCTTTAACACATCATGGTATAAAGCACTACACTTAGCTGTAATACTTAAAAATATTCCGACACTGCTTGTAAAATCAAATATAGGACTTGGATTTAAAGTTCTTTCTGTTATTACATTTCCCGTCTCCCTTTTTTATGTCCTTTTTTTTTACAGTCAAGATTTCTTAAAGCCTCTGCTTTAAATGAAAGAAAATCTGGACCCAGATGTCACTAATTGGGAACAGGTTAGTGGAGAAACTTAAAGAGACATGCCTGAAGTTACAATTCATCATGTGGGATCTGACAACACCCTATTTCACTAGGCTCTTTTATTTAGTTTGTACAATAATAAGCTTTAACTTGTACCAGGCAAAACACAGAGGATACATTTAAGTAGGAAAATTAGATTAATATAGGTCTTTCTGAATACTATTACTGTTTACTATAGACTATATACTGATTTAACATATCTTTTTTATCCATAGGGTTGGCATATGCATAGATGAAAATTAAATACACTAATCAAAGTATTTTATTTCTCATATCAAACACCCTGTTTCTTAACTTTTGGCATTTCAATGACAGTAAACATCTTTCAGAACATCATTAGCTAAAGAGAATATCTTAAATCCATTTACTAATTTCTTTTAAAGGTAAATTCAAATAATCAAGATATTTTTGCACATATATATGCAGCAGTCCAAAGTCCTCTGAAATCAATTGAAAACTCTTTTGCATTTCAGTGAAATTCGTATCAGGGCTGCTCATTATGTAACTGAACTACATGCTAGTGATGGTGCTCAATTAAAAATGTTAAAATAGTATTTATAAGGCTTTTGGTTTTTCACAGTAAAATGTAACAGTGTAGTCGAACATAATTTCCAGCATACTCTGAATTACTGTATTTTATAAGCCTTATGAATTGTCTTGCATCTCATGTTAGCCATTATTGCTAGTCCTAATTGTGAGTAAGGCAAAATAACACTACTTTTTGTTTGGTTTCGTTTGACTTTCTTTGCCTTGTCTCAAATAACTATGCAAGTGTCTAGTAAGTCCTATGGCAAAATTCTCCAAGACTTCATTGGAAATTGGATCCAGTCCAAGTTATGTGAAATCTTTTACATTGCACAGATCAGCAAGGCTATCCTACAAAGAAAATGAAACTAGCAGGCATTTGGCACATATTTTTTATGCCTTCATACCATTTCTTAACGTTTAAACCTCTTTATTCTTAATTTCAAAATCTGACAACTATTAAAATCTGTACTTGCAAACTGTATTTGAGATAAACAGTTTCTAAAATAAAGATTATTTAAATAGTGAGATTTAGTTTTCTTCTTTGAGATTGTTATTTTTTACTGCCAGATCCTTTGCTCACCCTATTATTATTTTGATGTGCAATACTAGGAAGTCTAACTTCCTTTCCCATTATGCTACAGTCTTTGCTCCTGCTGACATGTTCTGGTGTATTCTGGGAGTCACATAGTCACAATTTAGGATGATGTAATTCCTTGGGAATCCCCTCCACCTTGGAAGAGGGGGACGTGGAACTTAAAATTTAATGTTAAGAACAACAACAAAACACAAACAGTGAAATCATTGTGAGAATGCAAATTCACCATATATAACATTTCTGCAGTTCTCTCAATCATTTTCAAGTCCTAAGAAGCAAAAGATTGCTCAGAAATGAGCCATTTGTGATGGCTTTAGAATATGTATTTAAAACAGATTTGCCTACACTCTGCACTTTGATTTACTACGAGTAATTTTACAATGGTATCAGAAGATGATATATCAGAGCCTTTCAGCCATTTGCCTTGATCCAAACACATACCCAAACATTTTTTATTTTGCTTACAGAAGATTATGTCTCAAGTGGCATATATTTCTGGAGCACTAAACAATCCCATGCAGCAAGGGAGATTTAAACATAAGCATAATTTTCAAGTACCTGAATAATGTTCATAATTCACAGGACAACTTGTGTTTAAAGCGCAAAACTAGATTAGGCATCCTCTCCAGAGAAGGAGACTCCACAGCCTCCCTGGGCAACCTGTGCCAGGGCTTTGGCACCCTCACAATGAAGAAGTTCTTCCTCACCTGGAGATGAAGATGAATATGCACTGCAAGCAATAAATAAGGCAATAACTTGATATCGCAAACAATTTCCTAATTTGATCTGTAATCTTGTGCCAGATATATATAAAACTATAGATTCTTTTTTTCTAATTAGCAGCAGTCGTCTTCAGGGGAAGTTCAGAGTCCTAGTGTGCTAAGCAGAAGACATCCTTAGCCATGAATCAAGTAGGTGTATTAACGATGGATAGCATGGTAGCATCTGGATAGACTATGAATTGTTCCTTTTTTTTTTTTTTTGATTCACTACTCATCCCTTCATTATTACAATTTTATACGAATATAACAATGTTATTTTCAAGGGCCCTAAACTGGCATAAATCTCTTGAAGTTGAATAAACAGAGGATTAATTACTATAATGCCCTAAAACTAAAGTTCATAATGTAAAATATACTCCGCTCTGAACTCCCTGGAATTCATTAAAGAAAATGTTGTGCACTCTAGCTCTAGTAGACTGAATGTTAATCAAATACATATGCTTTGGGGAATGTCCACTCACACATAAATTCTCAGATGAAATATTTGAAAGCATTAATATAATCTTGGACAGCAATATTGTCCTAGATCTTAAACTGTTTAGTTTGAGGTTTTAAGAAACATATGCGTTAGGGAGCCATATAAATTTGTGTTGAGTCTTAGCTAAAAAAAAAACAGTTCAGTCTTCAAAAAAGGCATTCTAAAGAGTTACACGTTCTAAAGTATTATATGAGCCTCAGTGAATCAGCAAATGCAGAAAACACTATTCTATTTAAATGAACAACAGAATACATCCATGGAACAGTCATATTTCCTGGAAAATCATGATGAACATTAGCTTGGTTTTGAACTCTTTACTTTTGCTCTTTTTATGCTCGGAAGATGAAAATTTGAAGTAGAAACATGAGTTTTTTCAAAGTACATATGATAGCTTAATAGCCTGATTGAATGACAAAAGGAAGACTCCCTAATTAAAATGGGATAAAATATGCATTACCGTATTGTCAATTGGAATAATAACTAGGCTTATTATTATTACTGTTATTAGTTTGTGTGCCAATTTTCAAGGACACCAAATGCAATGAAGCATCTGCACTTGACCACCATTCAGCCAGCTCCATAAGTCAAGCTCCCATCATGTTTTATGAAAATACCAGCTCTACAGTCTTAGACATTTAAGTAACCTAATAGCACAATGCAACTGTCTGCCCTCTTCATGAAACTAAGGATTCCATACATCTCTATCATGAGCCCTTTACATCAGCCCTTCTCCAATCTAAAAGAAACCTGGCCTGCCATTCCTTCTGGGAAAACTGCTCTACTGGAATATGCTGCCCAGGGAGGTTGTGGAGTCTCCTTCTCTGGAGGTCTTCAAACTCACCTGGATGCTGGACCCTGTGCCATGTGCTGCAGCTGTCCCTGTTGAACAGAGGGGTTGGACTAGATGATCTCTAGAGATTCCTTCCAACCTCAACCATTCTGTGATTCTTCATCATCCTTTTTGCCTTCTCCGAACCTTTTTGTTTTTCAGTTGTGGCATATTCCTCTCTTCAGATGAAGAGAATAGAAATTGCATAGTATGGAAATCACGGCTAAACAACAGATACAGAAAATGGTATTAACAATGTTCTCAGTTTGGTTTAACAGTGTTTGTCCAATATTTGATTTTTCCCTTTTTGACTATCACTGAGCAATGAATGTTGTCATGAAACTAGACGTCATATCCTCAAGATCCTGCTTTTGAGTGGTTCACAGCCTATATTTGACATATTATTCTAGAGCTATTTTCACCATGTGCATTTATCTACACTGAAACTCAACTTCTGTTTTACTGTCAAGTCACTCAGGCTGTAACTTTTCAGCCCTCTCCTTGCTGTCCTGAATAGTCTAGTATCCTTCATGAATTATTTCACCTCATTGTTCATCTCCATTTCCAGGGTATTTATGAGTCTGCTGAATAAAATTGGTCCTAGCAGAGACCTGTGCTGAACTCCATCAGCGACCACAGTCCATGCATAAATTTACTGCAGTGAGGGGCTTCACTAAACACCTTCTTACCTATTTATAGAGACAATATCACATGGATCAACACTTTTCACAGAACTGTTGGTCCTGTAAAAGATCACCCACAAGTTTGCAAGGCAAGATTTTCCTTCACAGAAGCCCTATCAGACAGGTCATATTAAGCGGAGTTTCTGCAAGTTTCAGCCTTTATCAAATCCCAAAGTTTAGATGGAAATAAAACTCTTTCCTGCCCTTGACACCTTTACATAGATGTGCAGCTCAGTTGTCTTCCACTCATTTCACATTTAAACAGGTATATTTTCTTTTAGCAAACTGTAGAGGAAAACTAATTTCCCAGGCCCATCCATGAAAACTCCTTATAGACCAAAGTTACAGCTAAACTGAACAAAATGTATCCCCATCATGGCATTCGCAAAGTAGTGGATGCAGTTATAACTGGCACTTATATTAAGGGCTACAACTATACTACATTAAGGACTACATTTACATTACATTAAGGGCTACAATTACAAAGATATTTATAATATTTGACATTCCATTCTCTCCAAATCCAAGAATTAGCACCTAAACATACTTAAAGCATCACCCTACAAGCCAAAATGGGAAACAGAATTTGATTGCTAGGTGCCAAAAAACAACCGAAAATTCCTGAGCCAAACTTAGGATAAAAATCAGCAGTAAGTTGAACAAGGACAGACCAACAGAGAGCTGGTTGTATTTGCGTAGGCAAGGCTTGCCTACAACAACAGCTCAGCTGCTTAGCACTCTCCCAATGAGTGTTTTCAGCTTTTTTTCCTTTAAACTTTAGTCATTCAACAAAGTTACAGGGAACTCGAGAGCTGTACAAAGACAACTAGTGCTAGCAGAGCCACAGATCAGTGTCCTGGAGGCAGGCAGCAGTTTCACATTTACAGAGCAACTGATTGCAATTTATCCTGCCTTAACGAAGTCTAGCTCATTAGGTATCTTATTCAAGGAAAAAATGCACCGCTGCAAGGGACAAGGAGCAAAGAACATGAGCTTTGGAAGATGTGGGGTTCATGCTGGTCACAGCAGAGCGAGGTGAGCAGTGAGGTGGGGTAACCATGTGGTGCACCTCATTGACCCTCCGAAAACACTGCTGGGAGAAGCACCCTGGGCAGCAGGGAGCACGTGGTGACTGGGCATTCTCACCATGTGCTTCAGGAGCGTGGAGCAAAGAGGCAGGCATGGCAAAAAGATGAAAATCGAGGAATTGTAGGGGAAATTCCAAGGGTACTTGGAAGTGCCAGCTGTGCACAAGTGAAGGGCTTTCTGCCTTTTAGTAGTTATAGCACTAATAGATGCTACAATGAAGTACAATTGCCTCCAAAAATGGGCTCTTTGTAAAACTTAGAATATGCTTTTATCATTGTGAATAAATTGCAAGTTTGCGAACTATCTCAGACAAAAAAAAAGCAAAAAACAAAGATGCACCTTTGGCACATTTTTTTGTCTACTACAGCAGCAAAAATCAGCCTCCCTTCAACTTCATTAAGAATACTCAAAAAGCAAGGCTAGTGCCTGCTCTCCACCCAATTTACTGTAAAGCCTTCCATGCAGCAACCCTTAACTTCTCATATGCACTGGTGAGAAAATTAAGGATGTCTTGTGCTTTTAATGACCTTGTATGAACACAAAGCCTAAGCTACAGTTCTGCTCCTACAGTTACAGTTGTAGCTAGACTAGTCTGTCAGCAACACTTAGCTATGCCTGATACAGCAATTTCATTTCATATAAACATAATTTACTTGCCTCTTCAGTGCAGCACATCGCATGAGATATGAGAATTTTTTAAAACCAGACAAATCCTCTCAAAAGGGAAATTTTCCTTTAGAAATCCCTCATTTCTCTTGCCAAACACTATAAATCTAAGTGCAAATAATGCTCTCAACACCACTAAAGACTATTATCTAGTAAAAAACTCAGCACACAAATAATGACACCAACTTCCCACCTTGAATTGCTGCTTACGTGTGTGCACTTAGGCTGTGTCACATCTCATGGAGTTACTGGAAGTGGAGAGTGGATCACATTGGTGGATTCACTCCTAAATTCGCAAAATGATTTTTACCTTGACATGTTGCAATTTTCTGCTTGAAGCTTACGCTGGCTCCACATTATCAAATGCTCTATGGCAATTTCCTTTGGCATTTAATCTTCCTGCTTGGTATCTAGTTGAAGTGATAAAATCTTTGCAGATAGAAGATCTTATAGGGCTAAAAGCTAAAGCTAAAAGTAGGAGAAGAGACAAGAAAGGTTAGATTACCTAAAATACGGTTTAAAAACTAAATTAAATTGTTCCAAATACGGTCACACTTTTGTCTCTGTACATTAATTTTGAAACCTAGGTCAAATTTCACAGAGTCATTGTAAATAATAATAAATGTCTAAACAAATAAATTCCAGGAAGGTTTGTGACAAGAGCTGCTTGGAAAGAGAAAGTCCTTATCTGATCCCAGTTTTGTAGCTAATTAGATGTCAGATAATTCTCACATGAATTCTGAGGTAGAAGAATGGAGAGAAAAAGAGAATGAGAGAAAGAGGAGAGAGAGAATGAATATACAAATTTCTCAACCTAGAACAAAGCTAAATTAGGAGCTAGAACTTCTCAAAGTGAACACACAAAATATATGCCAAACACCACTAGTTCTGTTATTTTGCACACAATTTTACAAAGAAAAAAAAAAAGAACTGTAAGTTAGTAAACAGCATAGCAAGCTAAAAAATGATCATATGCAGAGTTGGCACCAGGAGTGGCCATCGAATAAATTTTGAATTTTGGATACCCTTAGATCTCTTCCTAGAAGGGATTAAAACTTTCAGTTTTTCCATCAAAGAATTTTATTTCATCAGATTTTGTTCTAATTGTACAGCTGTTATATATGTTACCGTAGTAATTTTACAGTATTAATATAACCATTTTTCCTTCACTTTACTCTGTGTTTCTTATCCTCTTCTTTTCTTCTTTCACCTTTTTTTTCCTTCATCTTCTTCCTTTCTAGGCTTTTTGATACTTTTGCAACATAAGTCAAACTAAGGCAATGGCAAAACAACCTGAGGAAACACTGTCTTTGCTTGCATATTATTTGAGGAAGAGCTTAGGAAGTCTTACTTTCCTTGATTCAGTAATCCAAACGGCCTGGGGATCACATTTGTAACAGCATTATTTTTAGCCATTCATTCTTTCTTCCAGTGAATGTCACAATGATATTTAGATGAAGATATGTTTAGATACACAAATTTTCTAACTGGAAAAGAAACCCAGTTTCATGCAGAATGATAAATCCACCATTTCTCTGTTTGGAGAGTTCTCTTTTATCACAGCCCACTCTTTTCTCCTCCAATCATCCACTTCCTCTCTCATTTTCTTCTCATCATTTTTCCTGCGCGCTAGGTAAATATTGAGACAAGCCACTCCACACCATCAAAACTAACACAGTCCCTTATGGGTTTTATCCTGTCATTAATCCTAGCATTAATTGAAGCACATGTTTTAAAAGATACAAACACTAGTTGAAGTGCTTTTTGTGGCTGAAGAAGAAACGAAAGAAATTAAACTCTTTTTTGTTTTTTTTTTTTTTGTGAGCAATACAGATGCAGACTTTTCCTCAACTACACCTCCTTCCTAGGAGGGGCCTTCCAGATAAACTGATGGCACAAACTAGCCATATATCCTTTTCGTTGCCATAGGAAAATCTTTAAGTTAGCTTTCCTGTGAGTCCGTTCTCCTAACTTACCGGCTCTCTTTATGGCTAGAACATGATATGGTCTATTTGCTTGCACCTGACAGCTAGCAGGAGTAAAGCCGACCTTTCATTCTTAGTCTTTAAACTCCAATCCCAACTACAGACACAAAGGACTCTAAGCCCCCTCTATCCCAACAAATAACAGTGAGGGACACATTCAGGAGTGGAAAATAGAGAGTCACATGAACTCACTGAAAACCTCCAAAGTTTTCTTTACTCTGACATGCTGAATATCTTCACAAAGATAGTTCTGAATCCTACTGTAAACAGAATTCTTCAGCTAAGCACCAGCACATGTATATAATTTCCTTTTCTTAGAGGCAAGAAAGGAAATCCTCATGCAAATGATTTCCAAGTATAAAAACACAGTTCCCTGCCAGCCATGGTATTATACACAATTTTATAATAAATGGTTGTTTATGTAAAAACATAGAAGCTAAAATGGAAAATTCATGTTGAGGGTTGAAGTGTCACAAGAACACACTGCTCATTCAGAAGGGACAGATTTCTCAACTAAAAGGTTCATTCCTCATCTGTTCCCTGCAAAGGGAATATCAAGTCTTATTCTCTATGTTTACACTCAATGCCATCATCTCTCTTAGCAGAATTACAAGCAGGTGTCAGAAGACAGAGGATACCAAGGCGGTGACCTGAGACCCCACTATTGACTTCAGGAAAGATTGGGTGAAGTCAACAACTCTCACTGTGATCTAAGATTCATGATGTCTGTTCAAAGGACCACTGCTTCAGGACTCTGAAAGAGAGGGAGAAGAAATAAGAAAGCTTAACTAGTCAATAAATGGAAGCATTGATGCCGCAGAATATTATTATTACATGTATAATACATATCTTTCCTCTAGATTTCTCAGAAAATACAACTGAAACTTAGAAGCAAAATTATATTTTCCACAGGGAGCAAGAACAGAAGTAGGCATTCTGATCACAGCTTCTTCAGTGTCTGAAATTTCAGCATTCAAATCTCTTTTGTGCATAGTACTAATTTAGATCACCATATGACGGTGCCAGGAAGTAAAATGATCAGAATTTGATCATTCTCTGCATCAAGGACCTCGTATTTTAACATATTAAAACTATTAATATGGCTCCATTCTAAAGATAAATAAGAGTTTGTAGACACAACAGCAGCATTTTGTTTGCATAAATGCTTTTTACGGAATCCGAACAGCATTTGAAAACCATATATTCTTTGTTTAATGTTACTTGCCAAGAATGAGAACACTATTTGGGCTACAAGCTTGGTTACATCATTACTTAAGAATGAAATGATTTTCCCATCTACTTAAAAAAACCTGAATGTTGTATTAGGTTCAAAAAGGTAATCTTCCTGGTCTGTTCCAGCACGTATAATTTTTTATTCTTAATAACTTACATTTCCTAATGGATTCATATCTTCTACTTTTGGAGAGATCACACAGATTCATGTAGAAGATCGCGTTTAAATAACTCTTCTTTTTTCTCCACTGTGTGCAGCAGAACAAAGAAAAATGAAATAAGCTTTCCAGCACTGCTAGTTACAGGAAAAGACAAAAACATACACACTACGCACTGGATCAGACCAGTGGTCCATGGACTGCAGGATCCTGCCTTTGACAGGAACTTACACTGTCTGCTTCAGGGGAAAGTATGAGAAAGGTGTGACAGGCGCCCTTGAAGGATGCTGCCCACAGCCGTATTACCTCCCTACCGTTGAGCCACGAGCTCCTGAGCCAGCAAAGCACTTCAGTGCATTCCAGCTTGAAGCATGAAGAGTCCATCGCCTGGAAGGAAGCCAGGCCTGTTCTTAGGTGTTTTAGGGATTTCTCGGTTTGCGGTCTTAATAATTGGCTTAAGGCCTGAGACAGGATTGTAGACATAATTTTCACAGCGTAGCCAATGTTGCAGTATGAATTCTCTTTTAATCATATAACGATTTTTAAATATATTATTTCATTAAACCGTCTCAATGATTCTTTGTGCATTTAATTTATTTACCTTCCAGTATCACTCATTAACTTGGTCTTATATTATCTGGGAATAAAGTGGCCCTTTTCTATAGTCACTCAAGATTCACTCTCTAGAGTCACTTTCTCTATATCCTAGTCACCAATCACCTCATCCAACTTGAAATGTATTGCATCTATAAAAGTATCTCATGTATTTTTATAACCTCCTGAGGTTACATAAAATCTTCAGTTCTTCTGCTTTAGCTGTTTTTATAATTTGATGCAATTATCAATTCTTTTGTGTTGAAAGTAGAGCTGTGAAATAGTTACTTTCTCTTTTGAAAAGAAAAATTGAAAAGTATTGCAAATGAGCATGGAAAGGAGGAAGAGGCCTGTCTTCATATTTATTTACATTTTTTTTTTTACATTATTCTCATTTTGCAAACTTGAAATGAACCTGGAGAAAGCTTACAAAATGTTCCCATGCTCTGAGAGGAAATCTGTGGCAGACCAAAGATATGTAATCGCTGTCTCCAGAGTCTGAACTATGGCACAGACTGCTTTTTATGAGAGTTAAAGCTTTTTTTTTCTTTCTTTCTCATGTCTGCAGTCACTCTGTATATTTCTTTAGAGTTTTTGTTGTTTGAGGGTGGTCTATTATTATGTACTAGATAATAGATTATTGAGTTATATATAATGTTTTAACTTCCTTGCTCTTTTTTTAATGCATTAACCTGTTGTTTAGGTTTGGCCACTGTCAAATAACATGTAAAAAATGTCACCCTTCAACAATGCATAGAAACCTTCTTCACTTATATAGCCTCTTTTTTTTGAGCAGCTACAATTTCTAATCAATAGGTTTCATTCTTCCTTACAGGACGTCTTTCACTAAATGTATCTATTACCATTCCATTCCCTGACCCGAACAGTAATGCATTTTTTGTACTTCCTATTGTTTGTAAACATTTCATAACGTGTCTTATGTTTTTATTTTTTAATGTAACCAGCAGAGACCCGGACTGCAGAAGCATGCCATTAGCTATGTCCATGCTCTGTCCATGCCTCAATGGGACTTGCTTGGTTTTCTAAGAAAACGAGACTTGCACAATCCCAGATTTCCCAGATTGCCTGTCCCACGTCCCTGCTTTCTCTCCCCAGTAGCAGATTGAGTCTCTTGCCAATTTTAACCAGAATAACAGAGGGCAAAGTTCTCTAATATGAATGCCATTCCATTGCGCAAGTTTGGCTGGAAGAAAGAAGGAAAAAAGTATCCAAAAGGTAATTAGCCATTTAGGAAGAGGATGCAGCAGGAGCTCAACAGTCCTGTTGGATGGGCCATTGCTAGAAGCCAACTTTAGCTCTGAACAAAGCTCTGTGGTCGGCACTGCTCAAACTTCTAGCTCTGCAGAACCCAGAAGTTTGTGATAAGTTTAAATAACCCCAGAGTAGCTAAACAATTAAAACTAACACTTTCAACCAGACAAACATGTAAATTCACAGTTAAGCCAGATCAATAAATCCCAGGACTGGGACTAGTGCACAGAGAACTTTAAGACTCCATCTAATTAGCAAATAATACTAGAGAGACAATTAGAAAATATTTGTTGTGCTGGCCAAACACGGTAGACTCAGTGCTTATAGTGGGATTGATGAAGGAGATAAGGACCCTTTCCCCTACAGTTCTTTGCCATTTTGAGCTAGACTAGGTTTATTTAGCAGAAATGCAAAATATACCTTCTTTAACATAGGTCACATCCCCAGAAGAGAAAAGTCTATATTATTTCTTTAATAACCTTTTGTGTCTTGCAGATGGAGGCCAAATTGCAAAGCAGCTGTTTTCAACGGGCTGGAAAAATATGTTTGTTTCACCTCTTTACATCTATTTTTATACATTTTTTTCAAGAAGTTTTCATAACTTCACAGAAAATTTCACAGAAAACATCTTCTTCATTTTCCATGTCTACACATAGCTCTGCTAATTAAAAATGTGCAGCAACAAGAGCAGGCTCTTAAGCTTTTAAAATGAAACTACACATTATATAACAGAATCTTCTTTTTCCCGCTAAAGCTGGGTGCATTCATGTTCATTCTGTGGCTTTTTAAACTTCTTTTTTGGTTACTGCATTGCCATTTGCTCATTGTTTGGATCCGTCTCATTCTTTCCAAACAACAGCTATATCTGTCTAGGAAGGATAGTAGCTCCTTTTCCCTCTATTTGTATCTTTGTCTGATCAGTGTTTTTTCCTCCATCATTTCATTTGGACAGTCTCATCAAGAACATTCTCCAAATATTTTCTTCCTTTAGCTCATACAAAATAAACCTGCAAAGGTCTTATGCAGAGTTTAGGGGGGCAAAAAGAACAAATCAAGCAAGAGATAGAGATACCAGATGAAATTTTGGCCATACTTGTTTTTCACCTCCTATATAACATTTTATATGTGCACATGTATATACTGCCAGAATTCACTTGTTTGAATTATAAATGTTCTTCATTTTTTCAGGACTAGCATGCACTCTCCCAAGTTTTAATGCAGTTCTCAGCAGAAATGTGCTCTTCCTAGCTCTTCAGCCTTGCACCAGCTGTCTAACACTTGGCACCATCCCTCATTCTTCAGGCACTGGAACTTCCAATGAAAACCATTTTCTTGGTAGAAGGAAGAGCATGATCTCTGCAGGAACGAGCTCTATTGCTGGCCACCCTTCCAGAAGCCCAGACTTTTTTTTTTTTTATAAATCAACAGGAACTAAAGAAATGGCTTTGAAAATTGACCTTCATTTATGTGTATGCATGTATACACATTACACACACTCAGGTAGATCCACAGTAGTGAGCTAGAAAAATTGATCCATTGTAATTTTAGTTATCTTGAGTGCTAATGGTGTACTATAAAGGTAAAAATGCAGTATTTCTACACCTGAAGCTCCCAAGAATTCACAACTCAAAAACTTCCAGTGCTTCACCAGGAAAACGAATCTGTGAAGTGACAGTGAATTCCTCTGCGTGTGACAAGGTGGACAACATTTTCTAGAGAGATGATCTGAACAGAAAATGCATACTCTAAGCTGACTTAGAAACTGCACAATCTGGAGAATTCGGATGGGAGAGTCTTGCTGGATCACTGAGAGGCAAATAGGCAAAATAAATTGCAGTTATTATGTTATTGTACAGTTTCTTAGCACTGACATTTGTCATACACTATAGTATTAAGCTGTCCACCAGTTTCATTATTTTATCATCCATCTTTCAACTCTTTCTCTCAGTCATCCTCAAGCTGGAGCAGTGCTGTTGGCCACAAGTATTCCAACTAACTTTCATGACATCTGTATTTTATTAACTCATCATTTCATTGTCTGTAATAAGACTCAAGCAGCAAATACTTCAATTATACTACTGGAATCTTTCTTTTAAAAACTGGTAACATCTTTACGTAGCTGCATATTTCTTTCAGTCTGCTTTCCTGCATCTGTATTTTTTTCCAACCTTTCCTTCCTTCCTAGCATTTTAAGTTAAAGAAATTGTATGAAATAACTTCTAATTGTATTGACGGGGGGGAAAAAAAGTCATAGAAAATTTTACAAAGCTCCAAGCAGAGCAATTTTCATCATTTTATTGCAGAGTCATAAATAGCTAGTAATTACAGCATTACTTCTTTTTTTAACAACTTTCAAGTGCCAATAGCTAATACTCTTTTGCATAAAGCAGAGTATCTCCGGCAGAATGGTTTTGGTTCAAGTTTGTACAAAGATAATGCATCTGGACCCCCAATAATATTTCCAGTCTCTAGTATTATTGCAAAAGGGCATAATTTGATTAGTACATGTATTTTTCACAAAAGAATTACTTAAAAGCAAAAGGGGGCTGTTAGCCTTTGCAGCCTTACACAAGTTTTTTGGTTTTTTTTTTTTTCTGTGTTAACTGGAGTTGTGCAATTTTTACTGTGACATCCAGTGATTGCTGTTTATTTTCCATGTTTTTTTTCTGTGGTTTCTTCTACAGACAAGATTTTTGAGGCTTCTTCTTGTAAAGAATTAGGAGTGCTAATAAGTAGCCACAGGAATTATTTTTCTCAGGGCCAAGGTTCTCCATAATTCTGCGAAGCATGACTGTATCTGAATCAGAGCATCTTGAGCAAGACTAATTCTAATAATAATGTCCTCCTTTCCTGAAAAATAAGTATCTTGCGCAAATATTTTCTCTCTACATATCAGTAAAGTAAGTAATGCATGTTTCTAGGAGTGGAACAAATATTTATTGGCATGGCATTCACTCTTCATGACGAGTCTGCTGTGTACATTCTTCAGTCCCTCTGGGTAGTAGTTAATGAGGAACCATGGCATTAAACTGCAGTAAGGAAGATTCTTCAGAAGCTTACTGCAAAAATGCACAGATAGGTAGTAAATAAAACTCAGTATGACTTCTGTCTGTGCAGTGCAATCCCATTGGAAGTTTCTTGTAATAAATCTAGATGAGAACAATGTCTTTGGAAAAATACTTGTAAGCAACAAAAAGGACTGTTAAATCCTAACAATGATTCAAAGACTCACTTGAAAAACAGCCATGAAACATGTCAGTGGCAAGAGAAGCTTACAGAGCAATTAGTGATAATGCAGCTAATGCAAGCACGACTAATACAGTTATTGTAAATTAGAACTAGAAACTTAACGGTCCTCTTCCAGATTCATTGCAAGAGTTAAGCAACAATACAAAGAAAACTTTTTCAAGGATGCGTTTAGATCTCCAATAGTCAATGTCAAAAGTAGTAGAGAAGAACAAACTCTGGCAAATTACATGTAAAAGTGAACAGTACAGAGCAAAAATGTTTTCAAGGTTTTGTTTTGTAGCATGAAATTTTCATGCTTCTGCTAAAAAATCCATTTCTGAATACCTCAGTAGGAGGAAACCTGAAAGAGAAGCCTGTAGATTTACAAAAAAATTACGAGTAGTAGTCAGAAGAAATTAAGTTGTTGCAAACAAATATTAACGACTTTCTGTATGTGTGTTTGTGTGTGTTCACAATGGAAGGGAGTATGGATATTGTCACTTTAGAATCCTTCCTAGAAGAAATCCTTTCTAAGGTGGGACATATCAGAACATGTCTTTAACCAATACATTGATTAATGAGAGTCCAAAACAGTGCATTAAAACAGGGAGTAGTGCTGTGAAAAATGAATGTTCTGCTTTGAAGACAAAAACTATTACTATTAAATTAGAAAAGTGTTAATAGAAAGGAGGTACACACTGCAATTAGTGACTTCACTGATGGTACTTAACCTACTTGTGTATTAGAAATAAAGTGGAAGAAGACTTGCACAAGAACTTTATGACATAGAGTGGAGAGGGAAAGTGCAGCTTAATATAGAAAAATATTAAGCAAGTTACAGTATAGAATTCTACGAAATAGCCACTTCACTGTTCAACAATGGCCAAGAAAGCAAAATAAACGCCAGTGATTAATAGGAAAAACAGGGGATAGAACAGAAAATACATTATGATATAATCCACACACTTCCGACCCCTCCTCTCAAAAAGGATATCATAAAAGCAGAAAGGTACAGAGATGGGTAATAAGGGATGAGAATCCTATGGACAGATTCTTGATGAGGAATATGTAAACCTATCTGATTCTTCAGACTGCACAGACAGAACTGTGATATGACATAAGCCTGAAAAAAAAACAGAGAATGGTTTCTCATCTTTCTAAACATATAAATAAAATTAACTGACAACATGAAGATAGAAGATTAGACGATGGCAGGTTCGAAAATAAGCCAAAAAATATTCTACTTCAAACAATACATGCCCAAGCGTAGAGCCTGCCACAAGATATCCTGAATGCTAAATCCATGTGGATTCAAAATATGCAACTCTTCTCTGACAATTATTAAATGTATTATTGAAACCTACAGTTCAAAAAGTTCCTGAAACGCTTTTCTGGAAGGCGGCAGGATCATTAGTCTCTCCCATTTCTTAGTCTCTCTTCTGCAAAAGGAAATGGAAGTTTAAGCACCATAGGAACTACTGTCACTGCAAAGGCTTTGAATTCATCTTATTTGGATCCTGTATTATATTATACAGTTATATATGATGTTACGCACTTTAACTGTCCTAAATATACACTGATAAACACATTCCATTTACAAGTATATATATAGTTAGCTATCTTATATTCCAATGAAACATGGTAAAATTTATAACAGTCCCATCTAAAAATATTATTAAAAGGCAAACAGATCATTAAAGAAAGAAATGGGTCTTAGTGCCATGTTTGAACAGCTTCAACTAAACAAATCTCAAATCAGCATCACTAAAAGTTTCATGACATGAGACTATACTACCCATAAAGGGATATTAATACTAAGACGGCATAAACCTGCTATTTAAGCAAATACACCATGTTAGTATAAGGCACTGTTATTATATTGTAATTGGCTCCACACTACAGGCTGTTTCAGCCAACTATTCTGATTTAAATCCCCTTAGCACATTGGTCTGTAGACACTGAAGAGCTAAGAACAGGCCCCAAACCATTGACTGCCACAAGAATTTTTATAGTTTCCTTGTCAGATCTCTTCTCCAGATTTAGAAGAAGAAATTCCTCACAGCAGGGAGCAAATTATCGTACATGGATAGCTTCTCCAAAGGCATAGTAATTTTGTTTTTTTGTTTTCCTGAAACTACAACCACCATTACCTTCCTCCTTAGCATCACAGACAGAGTGTGCTATGTGTATCCCTATCAAGACCATTTTAATATTTATCTCCCCTTTTATGTTCATTCATAAATCCAGTCTTCTCTTTTGCTACATGAATGTTGTCTACAGCAAAACCAGAAGCCAATGAAGTGAGTGAAATTACATGACATCTTATAGATAGCAACCTACAGATGAAAACACCTGCCTTTGCAGCATGGAAATAACTGTTGATGTTAAATATATACTGAGATTTCTGATGTGCTTATTTAAGTCCAAAATGTGCTCATAGATTTGTTTAATAAAAACTATAGTTCCTCTGCAAAAGTCAGCAATACGAAACATTATCTCATAAATACCAAGAAAAGTCTTGGCAAATGACACAGAATCAAAAATATAGTTTAAACTTTTAAGCTTTGAAAAATGAATGGAATTAGATATTGTTGAAAGTATATCACAAACGTAACTTAGGAAACATTTAGCAAGCTTAAAGAATAGGATAAAATGAGTATACAAAGCACACAATAATCATTAGCCTTGCAAATCAGGTGAATTTTGCTTTCATTAACATTCCTGAATTTAACATTTTTAGAACCTTATGTTTTATCTTGTCTTTATACAAAGACCAAACTCATGCTTGCTTCCCTTCAAAGGTGAAAATAATCAAAGTCCATTTATAACCTAATATGGATATTCAAAGAAGTCTAAAGTTTAAAATGAATATTCATACTTATAAAGTTTAATGAACTTAACTCTTCCATAGTCCTTCCAGGAGCAGGTGAAAAAACTTCAGAAATATTGCACACATCATTCTGATATTTTTTTCTAAACATGAGCAACAGTTTCATGAAAAAGTATAATACTGGACTCCAATCACTGTAATTTTATTCATATATACATTTTCCAAGATTATTAATCTAAAGTAGGAATCAGTAGTGCAGAAAACTGATAGAGACAAAATTCCAAACAGACATTTAAACATGCTAGGTACTGATTGCCACTTTCCTCCCTTAACACAAATCGTACTCCCTTATCCTAATGACTTCAGTAAAACTCTATGAGGAGCATCTGAACATGTGGATGACTTTGCAGCACCTAAGCACCTAGATGTAAGAACAATAGTAGGAACTTGTAATAGTAAGAGTGGAAATTCTTAGCAGTCTGCAGAGAGGATACTTGGAAGGGCTTTGGATAACAGCTGAAAAAGAGACATACTCTTGTTTGTCACACAGCTGTAGAGGTTCAGTGCAGTTGGTACATCTTACCACTAGACACAACTGACAACAGGCATTTTTTGCCCAAAACAATAAAATGGCAAAATAAAGTTTCATTTTGCAAAAATTCAAAGTAAAATACATGTACATAAAACATTTGAAGTACCAAATCAACCCTTTTTTTACTTTGCATTAAGCATTCTTAGTACAACTTGCTTGTTAACATTTAAAAATCATTTGCGGTTTTCATAATCTGAAACAGGTAGACAATAGTTCTTACAAACTACTCTTGCAAGTATTACTGATGACATTAAAGTTTTATACAGAATATCATAATGCTGCAATATGCTTCTCAACTATGAAACTGTCAAATTCCAATTTCGATCTAAAGTTTATTCATAGTGTAACATATTCCTCTTTGGATCTTCATATGTAAATACAAGTTGCATGAAGTTGAGTGACTAAGGACAAAACTGGCTCCAGGGTATTTTAAACTGCACTCCCTTCCGAAGTTTCCCCCAACTTCATGAGTTGCCTGGAGATAAGGCAAGGAAGTTTTCAATGCTATTAACTTCCCTGCTAAGTACCTGTAACTCAAGGGCAGGACAGCGGTTTGGAAAGTCAGTGTGACATACCAAACACAGTGTTAATTTAACCAAAGTTGTTCCTGATCTACTACAGATGGCCTGTTGTTCTGTCCTTCCGGTCCCATTTGGTGGCCTTTATGACAAGCTGCGTTCTTGCTATGACTAACTTGATACTCTCCATGTGTGAATCCCAGCCTGACAAATAAGAATCCTGTGCTACCACCACAGTCTCTTGAATATCATCCCTTCTTACCCCTTACTCCTCTCTCTCATCACGCAAGGTGCACTGTGATACTCTGACTTTACCAGAGCAGCACATCCTGACTCCACTTTCCTGCCTGCCACATGTTTCAGTATCTATTTCCCAGCCACCCTGGTTTTCTACCTCATTTCTATCCACATGCAATTAGTTCCAATTGTACTAGTCTGCTAACACTGATACATTTCTTCTTGCTATACGTTGTTCTATCCCAAGACATTTCTTTACCTGCTTGCATATTCTTATTACTTTATTTTGCCTCCTCTCTCCTGAATCTAGAGGGATTAACATGAGTGTGTCTCCCAAACTTGTTATTTCCTAACTCTGAACTGTTAGTAGCTATTCAGCCTGCTCTCATAGGCCACTATTTCAGCTGAGCAAACAGACCTTTTTGAACTGAGTCCTCTTTCAAGGAGGATTCCACATAGTCTCAAACATCTCAAATCATCCTAGAATTATCTATCTTGAGAATCATATATTCTTCAGTATTTTCACAAAGACCAAAATAATTCACTAGGGTTTACTTCAGCCTCAGTTTCCTTAAACATCTTTCCTCGCTAGCTTTGTAGATTTATCCTTAAATATGTTGGCAGAATTTGAAGCTATCATTTCTCCTGACAACAAGGACAATCTATGGATTCCATGCCAATATCATCATCAAGTTTTTAACTCAAATTTACACCCTAGATTCTGGCCAACTACAAGTACCTATTTCTGGATCTACTCACAATGAATGGTCTATTCATTCTTAACTAAGAGTTCACAATCTCTCAGATATCTTATGTTTTCATAGAAATGTCTGGTCATCTCTCATGCTTTCTTCTGTTTTGGACCATTAAGTCTTCTATTTCTTTCCCAGTCTCTGTGTGTTATCTCTTCTATGCCATGATGCTTCTGTGAATTACACTGCATGCTCCAAGATCTTCCTCCATCATCTGGCTTGGCATGCACCTGCTCTTTTCTTTCTTCTGTTGTATCTTAAATTATCCCTAAACTCTCCTCTAGAAGGACACTGTCCTCAAATTGTCTCCATTATTTCTGATAAGTCACGGAATACACACCCCACGGACGCAGTTACTGTTTCATTTCTGCATCATACCTCAATGCTACAATTGCCTCATCTTCTCTACTTGTTCCTACAATTGTAGGGAAAAACAAAAATCAGTGTATCAATGTATGCAGCCAGCTTGCCCGTTTCCTCCTCTTCGCTTGCTTACTTTTTAACCTTCTGCTTAGATCATCTTTCTTCCCCCACATAAAAGGCACAGGGTTCTGTTACCTGTGCTCTGTGTCAGGTAGCACTCCTTCTGGCCAACACGCATCAAGCAGCACTGCACTTTCAACTTTCATTTCTTTCCAGGAATTGATTTCGGAAGTCTTGTGTAACATTAATACTGCACTTAAGCCTG
>JAUBOD010000209.1:1556899-1575809 GCA_032353885.1 Nothura maculosa | reverse complement strand
TGCACTTTCAACTTTCATTTCTTTCCAGGAATTGATTTCGGAAGTCTTGTGTAACATTAATACTGCACTTAAGCCTGAGACACAATGGCCAAACAACCTATTAGCTACTTTTTAATAAAAACAGTCATGTTTAAAAATGATTCCAGCATTTGTCTTCTTAGCATAAATACACTCTAAGAGACCATCATCTGAGTGCACTGTTTGAGCAAGGAACAAACAAACAAAAAGACACTGGACTGATAAAATTACGAATTTTAATATTTTACATACTTGCATGGATTTCAGTGATATATACAGAATTTCATCTGCTGGTTGTATTAAACTGTGCATAATACTCTGCTGTTGGAACATTTGAATATTCCTCTTCTTTAAGATGCATATTCCTAGCAATAAATGAAAAGTGTAGTTAGTATTTTAACTTTCTCATTACCAAGAGGCTTACTTGAGAAACCTAAAGAAGATGCAATGCATAAGCACTGAAAAACATTCAGAATATTTGAAATTGAATTAAATAATAACTCAAAAATGTATGCCATGTCTCACTGTAGCACAGTAATTCTGCTTTCCTTCCGAAAATAAAGCACAATTCAGAATGCTTGCTTTTAGAGTAAGAAAGCATCAGGTATTGGGAATTATTTTTAAGAAATGTATGCAAATGCATAAGGGTTGGTGAGGGAAGGAGGGGAAAAAAGATCTGGATGGGAATGAGGATGGCTGGAATGGTGAATCACTTAGTCTGACTCTTTCATGACAGCTCATGTTCCTTTCAACACTATCTTTCCCTTTCTCATCATGACAGACACAAGATCCATCCAGTGCTAAAATAAAGAATCATGAAGTTTTGCCATACACTATGGAACAGCTGTTTGTACCATTACCTTAGCCCTGAGCCATCAGATACTGGAAATTATATTGAGGTCAGTAGATACACATCCTTTTTGTGCCATAAATCTAAGGTAAAGCATTGTTTTGCACCCAATAATCCATTTTTTGTACATTTAATTATGTTCATTCTCTATCCATATAACCTTAATAGTCTGTTCTTAAATGGAATACATTTAAGTAGCTTGGCTACCGTGCCCTATCTGTAAGTTAAGAATAGTCATAATCTACTTCATTAAGACTCATCTTTTTAATAGTACTGCAAAACACATACTTAAGATCATTTTTAAGAGCTTAAACTACTACTAAGTTTAATAAAAGATACAAACTTAATACAATAAGGTTTCTGAAAACTGATCTGTTGTCCAAAAGGCAGAGATGGACAAGAAAGAAGTTCTCTTCCTGCACTTACTTGGATTTCTGCTCCTGGGACAGCTCTGCATTGACGCTGTCCAGAGCTCGGCGCCACTCCTGGCTCTGTCGTTGCTGCTGCCGCTCCAAGAGCAGCTGGGCTCTGGCAGCCTGCACACGCTGCCTGTCCCACTCGGCATTTCTTTGGTGCTCTTCCTCCTTCAGTCTCTATGGGAATGAAAGAAGGGCTTCCTTTTCTCTTTGTTCGAAGACAGAACAGTCAAAAAGAGTTATGGGTAAATTCATCAACACTGCTTATCTTTTCTGAACACTAGAGGTAGAAGCCTACATTGCAGAGAGAAGCTAGAGATTAGGAAGCTTCTACAGAGTAAAGTTTCCTTGACCAGGAAGCAAGAGAGACTCCTACCTCTGCACAAAGTAGGAAATTCAGGATCAGGCAGAAGTGAGGTGCTCACAGACAAGATGAATTTTTAGGGACTAACAGCAAGATTTGAAACTTCTTGAGCTCAGAAGTTAGCCGGAGCATTTGTTCCTTGCTAGTGTGGCTTACAATATGGCCAGGTCAGCCTAACAACTAAACCACCAATGTCAGATGAGCAAATGAGTTAAGCAGCTTCCTACTTCACAGTGCCTATATGCTCATGACAGCACAGGAAGCACGGAGTTCTTCACTTCTATCATCTGCCTCTAGACACTGTTAGTGGCAATTACTGATAGTATTGGGTTTTTTTTTCCACCCCACAACCTTTTTCCGGAGTTTTGGGAGATAGCAGAAAGAAAATCTCATTGCATTGAGGAAAACTAAAGTGTGTGAAACGCGGTTGGACGCTGATAAACACTAATCAACTGAAATTCCTCATCAGCATTAATAACGTGCCCTACCCAAAGAGATTTTTGCTAAAAAAAAAAAAGTTACATGCCTGACAGGAAGGTCACCTTACCACTAAATATCATCAGCCTCCTTCCTAACCCAATCTCAGGGGTCCAGCTCTCTGACATTTCTTTAAGTCCAAATTATTAAAGTTGGAGGAAAATTAAGAATAATTGAAAACACAGTCTTAAAGTGGCATATGCAGGACAGTCTTAAAAATATCTTCTTCTCCGAACACGTCTGTAATACTATCAAAACGAGGAGTAGGAAGCAGGCATATGAGGTTAAATACCTGTTTCTCTAGGATTTGTTGCTGTTGAGAGTTACGGATTGCCATCAGCTGATCCTGACTCATTCCCTTCCATCGATCTGTCATCACACGATGGCTCCCCAAAGAACTAGCTGCTTGTTCCGGGTTTTCGCAGAGTAAGTCACCTTGAAGGAGGCTGGAAATTTCAGCCATGTCAGCCTTCATTGTCTGATATTTTTCTAGCTTTTTTCTCTCAGCCAGTTCAGCAGCCTAAAAGTTGGGGAAAGGAGAGAACCTGCAGTGCGTCTGAGAGAAAATATTAACTAAAAAAAATGGAGAGTTAGCACATTATAATACACTTCTTTCCAACTTGCATACAGTTGTCAATAGCATTACAATTACTACGGCCACGACCTTGTGGTTTAAGAAAGCTGAAAAAATAGAACTTACTTCTTTAATGCGCTCATGCCACTGGGAGTCAGTAATTTGAGGGAATCACTTTATTTTGTAAAAAAGGCAGGATTACATAAAAAATAATTTCACATCAGCACGCAACATTAAACCTATTCTCTTTGCCCATGCACAATGTAAGCTCCCACTGTTATTTCTAATACTACAGCTGTATTCACATAATATGCATTCCCTAAGCAAATCACTGATAGTAATGCTCAAAATAACATCATAATTCATTTTTTTAAAGGAAATTTTCTTGTTTTTCTTCATAGAAGAATCTTCTGTGGCATACAGAGGTAAGTAGAAAATGAGTAGGCAAAGTAATTACAACATATAACCAGCTCTGAGAACGACAGACTCTCTACACACAAATGGAGTAGCTTGTTGCTTTACAAATATTACTCAGATGAAAAATCCTAACTGGGCAAGCACAGTGATCTACACCAAACACCACTGGAGGAAACTGCACACTCGACTTCCTCTCTAGGTTCATATTTATGGATTTGGAATTTGAATGATAGCAGTTCTCCCAAGCATCGTGTCTGTAAACTGTCAAAGAGCAACCTTTACTTTTTCGGTCAGATATGGACACTGACCTACTAGAGGTCTGAGAGGAGAAGAAAGAACAAATAGTACTAAGTACCATATCCTAGATTAATAAACACCACGGCTGAAAAGAGCTTAGCCAGGGTGGTTTCCATCAAAATAACAAGAGTGGTTGGAATGTAAACAAACTAATAAAAGATATATATCTCAATAACTCCTTTTTGAGTTTGCAGTGATAAACAGTCTAGCTACAGTTTAATTCAGATAATGACAAAAATCCATTTAAAATAGATACCAGCTGTTAAATGAGACCATACACTCTTGTGGAATAAGAAGAAAAGAGTCTCTGCTTTTAGAGAAATGAAAATAAAGCAAGCAACTTCAGATTCAAATGGCAAAAGATCAAATTCACATCTAGCAGTTATCGTAACATCTTGCTATCATAACCGCAAATAATCATTTGAAAACAAAAGGTAACCTTTTAATCTCAGTAAAGTCAATGGGTCATTTTTACTAGATTTTGTTTTTCCCTCATAATGCATTTCCCTGAAGTATTCCTCTTTTTTTTTTTCCAGAAGAGTCAACAATAAGAGATTACAATTGGAGAGGAGGGTTTTAGGGGAGATAAGATGGATATGCAGAACTCCAGAAATTTTCAGTCTTGGGATCTTTCTGAACAGTGAATCAGAGTATTTGGATATGTACTTTTAGCTTATTAGCTATTTATTGAGCAAGTATTTTAACTCTGGAAGTGCCCTAAAGTATATTCTATCTTACAGAAAGTCATTTTGCACGAACCTTGAATTTTATCAATAACTACTAGACTATGATAACGAATTATTGAAGCTTGAAGTATGTACTTCATTTTAGAGGTCATTTTACAGTGATCTAGCTTAGATCTTCAGAGTTTGCAGTTCTGACATTCTAAGTATGATGAGTCCCAAGTTTCAGAGCTGTTTTGGAACCTTACTTGAGGAAACCATCAGCTCTGTGCATAGCTATGTACATAGCCCTGCTAAGTAATAATAAATGACTATATGAAAGACACAGATTAAATAGACTAAATCTGATGCACTTTCCAAACCAAATCCCTAATTTAAAAAAGAAAAAAAAAGCAGAAGATGGAAAAAGCAGATGCATAAACATATTTTTCTGAAATTATTTTAATCTTCCCTAACACTAAATGCTTCTTTTGTTATTGATTTACAAGTCAGAAAGCCAAAGAAGAAAGCAGGTAGTGGTTAAGGCCAGAATTGGAGATTCTCAAAAAAAATCACATCCTCCCTTTCATTCAAAACACCTTGGAAAATTTCAGTCATGTTCTATATAAAGCAAGATGGCTCTTCCTGATTTCAGAAACAAAAATCCATGAATTTGGTCCACTTTAATAAGAAATTGGAGATTTTGATACAGCATACAGAGTATCTTTCATTGCTGTTACTTGTCTTTCCAAATTAAAACCATTACTACTTACGTAGGAAAGAATGATGATGGTAGGAATAGTTGCTAGTTTAAGCTAGTAGTCAAAATCTTCTGTTATAAGGACTAAAGCAACTCTACTTCTCTATAGCAATACTTCTCTTCCTGGCAACACATTCTCAAATGAGAGAATATCTGAGAGGAAAGATAGCATTTAATTTTCCAATGAGTTGGGCCCCTTATGAAAATCCTTCACTGATGCAAAAGATGGCATCAAGCATATCAGTTAATTGTCACGCTCATTAATCCCCGAAGAACAAAGAGAACAATTAGAAATAAGCTTGTTAGCAAAAAATTCCTGTCAACGGTATTATTGCAATTGCAAACTACTGTCACAGGGGGTGGCAACATCAAATCCTCTAATGAAGGCAGTGCTGACTAGAAATACATTTTCAGCTATTTGCTAGGATCCACTATTTACAGATACTCAGGCTTTTTTTGTTGTTTTGTTTTGTTAATCCTCTAGAGATAGCGGCAACCTTAAGGCAACTGAAGTTTGGCTTATTATGATGTGACTGAATGAGCTTAAAGCTAACTGAAGCCTCATAGTTTAGCCAAGCTAAAAGGGTTCCCATAATCTGTGTAACTTCTCCTGTACTCCAGTTGATATTCTTTAAACTAGCATTAGCCTGTGTGTTGACAATTCCTTGGAGGCTCTCAAGCAGCATAATTCCACTTGAAATACCTCAGGAGGCAGCGTTTTTACCTTATTACTGAAGAAAAAAAATGTAACTCTAGACCAACGTTAAATAACAAAATAGTAAGCTGATCCATGGAGGGAAAAAAAAAGAAAAAAGAAAGAAGAAAAAAAAGGCTACCACAGCAGTAAGACAAACTGCTGGAGCCTGTCAGATTATGATACTAAGGCAAATACTAAAACACGACATGAGCCTATTCTCCAAGTTCCAATGCATGTTCAACAAACAAGGGAAACAAATACTAGAGGAGTCCAAAAGCCAAAAAAAGTGGTGTTAGGGCATTAAGCTGAGCTATGGAGACAAAGTTACTGATAGCTGTATTTCCACAGAGCCAAAAGATAACCAGACACAGTGTACTAAGGTCATTAGATGACAGAAATAAAACCACAAAGAAGCTTGAGTGACTTCGGCTCTACCTGAATTTACAGACCAGAAGTTTCAGGAGTTTCGGGAGACTTGATGGAATTTCAGTCAGCAGGCTATGCTCTTGCACTCAAAATTCTGGCAGAGAATAACTAACTACATTTTGGTAGAAGATGCAGTAAATAAACTGTATTTTCCAATTACTGAAACAACCTTGCTTAGAAACTCAGCTGCTAAGAAACCTTTGCTGCAATATTATTATTCATTGCATATTTATTTACTGTTCTCTTATTTTCCTTTGCATTAATTTTTGTTCAAAAAGAAAGAAAAAATTTACCTGAGCTCTATTAAAATCTTTAGTAGCTGCACAAATAGCACGTCTTGTTTCTTCATCTGCTCTTTGTTGTTCCACAGCCTTTCGGTCAAGTTCAAGCCTATCCTTGTCATAGAGATCATCTAAATTAGATTAAATTGATATTTAATTAATATTAATGATGTGCTATATGTACATGCCATCGGAAAAAAAAAAAAGTACTGATTAAGAAGCTACAAATACACTAATCTAAATTGCATAACTATTCCCATATCCCATCACTGAAGATTTACTTTTTAGAATTTCAAGTAACTGAAGAAATCATTTTACGACATAACTCACCTTGTTCTAAGAGTCTGACACCTTCAGAATTAGTTAAGGTTGGAAGGAACCTCTAGAGATCATCTAGTCCAACCTTCCTGTAAATCCCACAGTTTTGTCAGATAAATCTGAATTTCAAAACAGCAGCTAAAAACTCCTTTTGTCTTCTTTAGTTACCTGATCTTTTTTTATCAGCTAATGCATTCCTCAAGTCCCTCTGTTGCTGAAGAGACCATTCCCTTAACTGCTCTTTTTGAAATATCATTCTCTGAGCGTAGTTTAAATCTTCCCCCACGAACTTCTGCAAGCCAGATACACTACACCGAGGATCGGTGTCCGAGAGTCGAGCCGGAGTTTCCTTCTTCAGGGCTTGGGGATCAGACAGGTCAAATTCACGTCTTGTTTCTGGCTTCTGAAAATTCTTCCGAAATTCACCAATAGCCTTATTTATATTTCGGATATCGTTTTTTTGCTGTTCTTCTAATAAACACATGATCTTGTCATTTTGCTTCATTTCATTAGCTACAGGAAAAAAATATGGACAGCGTGAAACTGCAGGTTTCCAAAGTCATCTTTTCAACCTTTAGACCTTAGGAGAAAATTTGATCTATAAAAACATATCTCATGTTAGCTATAAATAACTATAAAAATCTTTTTTTCTGAATCAATTATCTTTTTAAGTATCTGGCTATAATAAAATGAAATGCAGGTGAATACCAATTTCTAGAACTGTGAGATTTCATTAGAAAAGGAACCCTTAACTGAAATGCATTGTTGTCTATTCAGAAAGAAAAATACAGGGCTCTCAAATGGGTGGCATAAAGGCAACTGCTTCGTACTTTCAATTATTTTTTTTCTCACTAAAATTCAGTTTAACACTAAGAGTTTTTGAAAGAGCTTAACACCTCTTAATCAAAATGCTGCAATTTATTCAGGAAAGAAAGCATATAATCTAGACATTTAAATATAATTATTTAATTATATCTAAATATGTTGTATTTAAATATTTAAACACATTTAAATATAGTTTTCTTTGCCAGATCACATATTGCTTCTGGCAGTTTCCTAGGAGTCAGATTCTGGCACGTATTCTGCCAGGAAAATCACAACCAGCAGCAGGAGCTCAACATGGAAGTTGGCAGCTACATTTGAGTTGTCTTCAAACCACAGAAAGATTTGTCCTCAGAAGTTCTCAGACCCTTTTCAAATGATCCCATAGAAGAGTGTTCGAAACATGGGGGCCTCACAGGGTTTGAAAGTGAGTGAACGTGGTTGAAATAGTTTTATGGGTATGTGCTCTGACTCAGCAACAGCTCTTACAGTCATGCCATGTGAGTCGTTTCTAGCAAAAATATTCTACAGAGAAGACCTCACCAAGAAACAGCCAGCAGGAACACAGCCTAATTAAGCAACAAAGCAGGTTGCAACTTTGCCACTATTCTCAAAGGAACAGTATTCTTTTTCTTTTTTCCTCTTCCTTTAATCTGTATCTTCAGATCTCTCAAACAATGCTATTTATTACCCTTTATTAAAAGACAACACCATGAAACCTGTGGCCTTTCCATTAGGAAATGTCTCCTGCTTAAATCACAGCAATATAAATCCAATGACGTGAGCCCATATCTCAGACACAGTCAGGTGAAAACAGGTACTACATCAATGTAAAAACATGGACATATGCAGGACTGAATAAAATACAGTTCAGCTTGCATGTCCCAATCTGGAGCAAGGCCTACAACTGTGCTATCACATATATGGCAAGATTCAGGGAGATAAGCTCCATGTGGAAATAAATACAGCAGTTTGAAAGACACCAAGGAGAAGGGAAAAAAATATGGTATATATATAACTGTATATATGTGTGTGTGTGTTATATATGTGTGTGTGTGTGTGTGTGTGTGTGTGTTATATATGTGTGTGTGTAATATATGTATGTGTGTGTGTGTGTGTGTAATATATGTGTGTGTGTGTGTGTAATATATGTGTGTGTGTGTGTGTGTATAATTGTATACAGATATATGACATTGTTTTTGAAAATACCAAGTTTCTCATCTTGTGCTTTTTCCGTTGCTTCTTGAATTTTCCTCTCCTTGATCTGGGCATCCAAAGCATCTTTATCAATCTATCAAAAAAAAAAAAAAGGAAGCTCTGTAAGAGATACTGTATTTGAAGCATTAAAAACAGGCACAGCCAAACTTTATTAACAGTCTAGTGTGGCAGATACATAGCCACTACTAACAGAGCACATATGTACACATGGCTGTTAAATGTAAGTAACATCCAAAGATAAAAATCCACCACAGCAGTATTTTTGTTCACCTCATTTTAATTGTGACTGGTTTATCTTTTATGTCAAATTAGAACAAGTTATATTTACATGATATACAGAGCTACAATATATATATTTGAAGTCACACAATGCAGAATACATTTTCCTCATTATATTTGGCATTTCTGCTTAGTTTCTTGCTTTTCTGCTTCCAGTTGCAGTTTCACATCGTCAGGATTACAGTAAGTTACAGTAATGAACATGTGGGGGAAAGAAAAGTTGGTTCAATAAGCGTCAATTGGAGTAATAAGGCTGTATAGAAAGAAACTTTTGATGGAATTACAAGAAACTGTATTAACAGGTTTTTTTTTAATGTCTCCATTAACAGATTTGGGGAATAATACAGGCAAATAAATACGATGACTAATGTGTACCAATCCAGCTATGTTATCAGCTCTCTCCTACTTGTTATCTTAGTTTTCAGTAAATGGGAATGCAGATGTAAAAGGAGTATTCCTAGCCACACAAAGCTGCAGATTTAATCTGTGCATTTAGCCATACCTTGCCTAAGACCAGCTGAAACATTAGTGATTTCAAGACTTAATGACATGCTAGTGGAATTTTAAAAAATGAATCTCTTACTACAAACATTTAAAGTGCTAATTAATTACTTTATGTATAATAACACATATGAACAAAGAGGTATTTTTCATTCTCATTTGCACTATCCATCTGAATTCTATGGGGAAATTTCTGATTTTAGTGAGAACTAATGTTTAATTCTATATAAAAGGAAGCTCCGTCTTGGATTATTTTTTCATTTCTCAGATGAAAAACCAGGTACAAAATTCAAGGTAAGCAGTCAAGAAAAGAATAAAGTCTATCAGTTTGCATTTGGCTTTCCAGGTAGTATCCTGTCTCCATGTATTTTTAAAGTGCTCAAACTCCGCTGAAGAATCCTTGTGCTTTTATAACTCATGATTTTTGAGTTGTGTCAGTGACCAGCACTCAACTAAACTGAAAATAAAAAACTCAAGCTAAAAGCAGTCTCTCTTTCCAAAGGGCTGGGGGTGGGGAGGGGGAGAGAGACAGAGAAGCCGGGTTCTAAAACCACATGTGAATTACATATATAGTCCACCTTTGTTTTGATTTCTTGATTCTTCATGCTCTGCACTTGGCTTAATTTCAAAGTACAGGACAGCCCCTTCTGCCAGCAGTCACTGTTCAGATGAAAAACTACAGCTTATTTGACATTTTAATCAAAATATTTATCAAATTCCTCCAATGGACTCTCCTTCTGAAATGTTTCTCTCGTGAACGGATCCATCAAAACCTAATATAAGCTACTTCTACAAAAGAACTTGGGAATTATTTTCAGATGGTGTAACACAGTATTGCTCAATGAAGTACTGAATTTATGATTTACATTTGAGACTCTAGGATAAAGTATCTTTCAGAGCAACCGTGTGCTTCCAGATGACGAAGCTGAAGGCCTCACTATGCCCTGGTTTCTGCACCAGGCTGGCCCATGTGCCAGGATGCTGCAGCATGCAGAAAACCTGTCCAGTTCATGAGTCAAGAGCTGCTCCTTTGCCATGCAATTAGGATGACTGCTGCATAAATCACAGAAATAAATCCAAGGCTCTTGCACATGGATATCCTTCCACTGGCATACTGAGACTTGTTAAAACACCTTCCATCAGATGGATCAAACCGATGCCTGTTGCAAATCTACCAGTCCAATGAAGTCAACAGATTGGACTTATTTTCAGATTCTAAATTTGTTCCTCCTCAACAACCATTCACACATATGCTAACAACACATTTATACATGATGTGTTCGTACACTGGTTTTATACTCATAAAAGTGGCCTGAATGAGCCTGCCAGATTTTGTCCAATACAGAATTGGGAGCAGTTGCAGAACTGCCTCCAGGAACAGGGCTCTTGCAGCAGCCAACCCACGTTTTATCAAGGCTCAAGCAGCTCAGAGACTTAAAAAAATATACATATTATTTATTGTATCATTTACTGTTTCATTCCTCACTGTGTTTGCTGAGCCTGCAGGCTTCTGGCTTACCCCAAAGCAAAGTTCCATTAAGTCATCTCCTACATCCGTGCTGAACCATGGCACTTGGTGGGCTGCTCCTTTTCAGGAGAACTCACATGTGGCCCTTGAGCAGCAACCCAGCCCAACTCCCACCCAAACCTCCTCACTCTTGGGCAACACTGATGCTCCTCCACCTGCGGCCCCCCACAAGGGCAGTCCCCTCTCAGCGCCCGAGGCCCCGAGGGCGCCTCACCCCAATGGTCCGTCGGCGCACGTCAAAGACGCGGCTCCGCCGCTGCAGCTCCCGCTGCCGCCGCCGCTCCAGCGCGGCCGCCTCCTGCAGCTCCCGCTGCGGCCCTCGCTGGCTCATGGCGCCCGCCGCGCCGCGCGGGGAGCCCCGTGGGCAACGGCCGCGCGCGAGCGCCAACGGTCAAACACGAGCGCCAACGGTCAAACGCGAGCGCCAACGGCCGCGCCGCAACACAGCGGTCGCCATGGGGACGGCGCCCCGCCCCCAGCCTTGCGCCGGCCAATCGCGTGAGGCCGCGTGCCGCGGGCGCCGGGCCGTTGCGGGCGGGGGGAGGGGAGGGGACCGTTGGCGAGGCCGTTGGCGCACGAGGCGGTCGCGCGCGCGCTCCGCAGGGCAAATAAATACAAAAATCAAATATAAAACAATAAAAAAAGAGAAATAAAGGAAAGGAAAATACGTTTTGGTTGTTTAGGTGTTGTGCAGGTGGAAAGTTAGAAGGCAGCTAACAGTCTGGGCTGCCCTTCCCCTGCTGCTGTGGGGATGGGTTACCTCAAGCTGCTGGAAATGCAGGATTTCAAGTCATGGCGGGGGCTGCAGGTTATTGGGCCCTTCATGAGGTTCAACTGCATCATTGGGCCCAATGGATCAGGTAGTGGGGCTGAGGAAGCAGGCGGGTGGGTGGGATTGGAGATCTGCAGGTGCTGGTTCTGTCCCATAGCTTTTATGGTGGAAGTTTCTGGAGCCTCTGATTCAATTTTGGAGTCTGCCCTTCTTTTTTTAAATTTCTTTTCCTGTGAGAAGCCATTGGCTGAAAAAGGAGGAAGCATTTAGCTTGACTGAGAGAGACTAGAGGCTCGAGTGGGTCTGATCAAAATAAGCTCATAAGCCCTATGTGGTTGGCAGCACAAGCAGTGTTTTCAGTGCTCCTGGTCTGACCTTCTTCATACCTTCTTTAACCAAAGGGTTGGATATTCCATCCCAGAAAGCTGAACTGGTGCAGCTGAAGAAAATTCCTTTCCTAGTCATCTGCTTTATTTTCCTGCCCTGTAGACTGGTCTGATTGAAAAGCACCCGCCACTTTTTGGCCACTCCAGTTGGCAGCTTGGCTTGTTAAGGTTACATAAAGATGGTTTCACTTTAAGTTGCTTGGTTGTAAACTGTAGCAGTGGAAGGCTGCTTTTTCAGTGAATGTGCAGTCCTTGCCTTAAAAATGAATGCCTGTGAAGGGGAGATGAAACAGCCTTGCAGTGGTAGTGGCTTTGAATGTTGTAGGTTGGACTGCAAGAGCATTTCTTGTAGATGAGTCTTGGCATGTCCATGCTCAGGGTGCTGGAGACTTTATTACAAATTGGTTCTCTTCCAGTGAAGATTTTCTTCAGCAAAAACAATTGCCAGAGAAAAATGGGATGGGACATGAGGTTCTACCAATGGAAAAGCTTTGAGGATGAGCTAAACATTTGAGCATAGCTAAATAATCTATTAATGATGTAGATCTTACTGTTTCTTCACTTATGTACGCATAAAATGTGTATATTCACACAGTGTAATAACCTCTAGAGATGCCTAGGTGAAATCTGATCTGCCATAGTGATTTTTGGATTTAATAATAAAACAGTTTTTATTTTTATTAACTCTTACCAGTTACTATTTTTATTATAGACAAACTGGTTGTCTGTTTTACATTATAGTTTAGAAACACGTGTTTTTATAGTATGAAGCATTTTTCCCCAAATGGATTATGGAGTGGAATAATGGAACATTAAAGACTCTCCCAGTTATATAGATATTTCTTTAATTGTTACTCCAATTCCTTGTTTCATTTTTACTATGACAAAACAACTTTTCCCTTTTTTTAGGCAAATCTAACATAATGGATGCTGTTAGTTTTGTGATGTGTGAAAAGATAGCTAACTTGCGAGTTAAAAATGTTCGAGAACTTATTCATGGAGCGCATGTTGGAAAACCAGTTTCTTCTAAAGCAAGTGTAAAAATAGTGTATTGTGAAGAAAATGGGGAGGAAAAATCGTTTGCAAGAGTTATTCGCGGTAGGTAATAGACTCTATTGGACACTTTCAGTATCTGATGTGCAAAAAATAGACACTGAGACTAGTTAGCTCTCAGTTTCAAATACATATTTTTTGTTGGTATTAGGTAGCCCAAGTCTTTTAGTCTTGAAGAAGTTTTTGTAGTTCTTAAGCAATATTATGGTAACCAAATGTTAAAATTCAAAAAAGAAAACATACTACAGGCAAAGTGAAAAGTTAACCAAATGATTAATGTGTGGTTTGCTCTGACATTTTTGCTGTTGAAATGAGTGGATAGTGTAGGGTCTGGAGATTGGAGTTTTCCATTCTGGAACTTCTTTTTGCAGACACCAAAGCTACTGTTGACATCTCTTGGAAATACGCAGCTAGATTTTTAATTGAAAAATGAAACTACTGAAATGAGCAAGGAAATATTTTTATTTGGGGGGGGAAGTTGCTTGGTTGGGAGCAAAATTAATGACTTGCCCAATAATCTTGTGTTATGGCTCTCTGTTACCTCCACCTCTAACAGCTTCTCCTACACTGCAGAGTCACCTGCTCTGGTGCACACCAGCGGTATCATGAAGTGTGCTTTTCAAACCTAAGTGTATGCTGCCTAGTTAGCCAGCAGGCAAACTGAAAATCCAACTGGGGAGTTTATACCAAAAGATTGCTCGGTAGGAACACCGATTGGCATCTCTCTCTAGTACCAACTGCATAGTTTTACAGAAGTTACAGAATTCACGTATTTTTAGAGATTTTTTTTATGTCAGTTGGTTGATCGTTTGGCTTGAAAAGTCACTGGGGGAAGGACCAGTAGTAAAAACCCATGAGCAAGAAGTATATTTAAAATTCATAAATTTATTAATTTGAAAAGCACCTTCTTTTTTAAAGTTATGTTGATCAGCTACTTAGTTAATTTTTTCAACTTTATTGTATTTTTTTTTCTTTTTTAGGTAGTTGTACAGAATTTATTTTTAATGATAAACCTGTCAGCCGTTCTGCTTACATAACTGAACTTGAAAAAATAGGCGTACTTGTCAAAGCCAGGAACTGTCTTATTTTTCAGGTGAGCACTGAAGATATTTACTTGGTAAAGAACACATAAAAAATGTCTGAAATATTATTTCATAGTAATGGCAAATTAGTTGCTTCACTGAAAAGGAAATAGTCTTAGATAGTTTCAAGCTAACAAATGAAATTTTATCCTGACCTTGTCTAGAACTATAGACTGAAATTGAAATTAAGCAGTTGTGTGTGAGCACAAGAGCACTGGTAAGAAAGACACTAATCAAAAGGAATTATGTTATTTCTGTCCTGCAATTTATATGATAATGTGTTTTTATTTTTAAAAGTTTTGTGTCTTAATTTCTCTGGATGTTAAAAGTAGGAAAAGACACTAGCTGCATCTCAAAGCACCATTATTATTCAAGATGCATAAAATTTTAATAAAAACCTTATTAAACAGCAGAGTGAGTTAGAAGTTGACATTTCTATTAGGCTATGACTTCAAAAATATTTAGCAGTACAGGTCAAAATGCCAGTGCTTATAATGAAGATATTTCACAGAGATAAGTTTAAAATTCCCAAGGGAAAACTATTCTTTTTATCGTAACTCTTCTCATGGATACTTGTTGGGATAAGAGCTTCTATGACGAGCGCATTGGCTGGTAGAAAACAGTAGGATCACAAAAGTTGTTTCCTGCAGTTTATCGTCAAGTCAGCCAAGGTTTGAGTCAGGTAACACATGGAGAGAAATTGTACTCCCATTTTCTGCTGTGTTGGGGAGTCTTCTAGCCAATGATTTCAACAGATAACACTTGTGAAATACTGTTGTTTTTTAGTTTTATTTGCATTGAAAGTGAATTTTAATTCCTTTAAGGAGGCTAGTAAATATATTTTTGTCATTCTGCTCGCAGATTTTTTTAGATAGACAACATCTTCAAGTTCAGAAATGTATAGTCAGTGTCTGAGATTTTAAAATGACTTAATTTTGAGGTGATGAAAGGTTAATAGTTAGGTGTAGTTGATAATTGGTATTCCTTTCCTTACTGAAATTTTCCCTGCTTTTAAACCAATTAATTTTAAATATAAAAATATCAGAAAACAGGGGTTGTGTGCACATGAGAAGAATACAGCATTGTACAAAATGACAGTCTACAATGTTGTATTTTGGCAATTTTGTTTTAGGGAACAGTAGAGTCAATCGCAATGAAGAAACCGAAAGAAAGGACTCAGCTTTTTGAACGAATCAGTAATTCATGGGAACATGCTGAAGATTATGAGAGGAAAAAGAAAAAAATGCAACAAGCAGAGGAAGATGTACAATTTAATTATAACAAGAAAAAAAATGTTGCGGCAGAACGCAAACAAGCCAGAATGGAAAAAGAGGAGGTAATTCCAGAGTTAATACTTTCTTTGTCTGCTGAGAACATAGATTTAACATATTTTCTGGATTTTTAGATGAATTTTTCAATTTGATTCTATCAAGTGCCATCTGCTTTCTTCAACTAATATTTTTCATGTGGTCTAATCCCTAACTCTTTAGAATGATAGAGGAATACATAAATAAATGACAGCATACTTAAAGTAAGGATTGACTTACATACCTGAGTTTGGTGATTAGTTTATGTTACTGGGTTTAGAGATGCCAGTCCATCAAGTTATGTCACTTTGAGCTTGAAATTGGACTGGTAGGCATTAAATAGCTTTTTATTAAACTACAAATAACATTTTAATTTTGGTAGGCAGAGCATTACCAGATGCTTCTCAAGGAACTGAATGAAAACAGGATACAGCTGCAGCTTTTCCAGCTTTACCACAATGAAAAAAGAATTGACTTTCTGAAAAAAAGTTTGGATGAAAAGAATAGGGAGGCAAGACTCAAGAAAGACTCCCTGTCTAGAGTTGAAGATGAATTCAGAGCCAAGAAGAAAGTGCTTGGTGTGCTAAACAGAGACCAGCAGTACATAGAAAAAGAAGTAAAGTAAGTTTTCCCTCAAGATTTCTTGAATTTGAATTAAAAACATAGTCTGCATTGGGAATTACTTGCTAAGGGTCCATTTCCTGATGAATGAAACAAATGAGTGAAATTCCAGTACTATGGAAGTAAAAGTTTAGCAATTAAGTAATTCTAGATGTTGATTTTTTTTTCCCAGCAGTTTCAGCAATTTGATTCTGTAAATAATTTTAAACTTGTTTATTATAAGACTTTGCAGTGTTTTCCTTCTATTTTTTTAATTAATAACCTTTGAGTATATGATTTTTTTTTTTTAGGACACTAGAAGAATCTCTGATTCAGCAGAGGGCTCTCTATATAAAAGCAAAGGAAAACAGTTCCTACCAAATTAAAAAAGTAGAAATGTCTAAAAAATCTTTAAGGGACAAAGAGAAATACTGTGATAAGGAAAAGCAAAACATAAAAGAACTGGAAACAGAATTGTCCGATATTGAGAATGCATGGAGAGCATTTGAGAAGAAAACTGAAGAGGAGATGTTGCTGAGAGCAGCAGATGTTGAGCTGGAAGAAAGTCAGGTGAAGCTGGAAGCCAAAAAAACAAAGTATTGTTTATTAGTCAAGTCTATGAAAGCCACACTGATGACAAAGGAACCAATTCTCCACTAATCTATAATATCTAGTATTCACTTTAGTTCATACAAAAACATATTTGTAACTTTTATTTAGAGATTTTGTTTTAATGGAATGAAGGGAAGTGGCAATGCAACCTTTGAGGCTGTATGCTTCCCGTGAATGGGGAAAAAATTCTTAATATCCCAGAACCTCCAAATTTTGGGCTTCAAAATTTGGAAATTTGCTGTTGTGAGATTAGAAATAGTAAGCCATTTCTTTTAGCATAGTAATGCATCTTTTTTTCTAAGCAATATGTGAAGATTTATTAGAAGAGGCTAAGAATTTCTAACATTAAAGATGCTAAGAATTTTATGGAAAGTTGGGAGGGAACATACATGAAATTTGTATGTGCAACCATATAGGGCCCTCTGTGCTGTAGCGTCATGGCTGTGTGCAGGCATTCCAGAGCTTTCACTTCTTTTTTTTTTTTCCTTTTTCATTGGAGTTTAGATGGGGAAATAGGAGAGCAAAAATCCAGTAGAGTGTTGGGGGATTTTGGAGGGTTTGTTTTTGAAAAGTCGCTTGTGAGCTGACATGAAGCAATAAGTCTTCACCTAAAAACAAACAATAAGTCAACAAAGTTGCAGCCAAGACTTTGTTTTGTACATCGCCTGGCTTGTTGTCAAATTTAAAAATGAAATGGCAAATTTAAAAATGAAATGGTGATACTCTTTATTCACAGTTAAAAAAAAGTTATCTTTTGAACTCTTTGCCCAGAAATTATTTTATTACCAAGTGTTAACTTCTTTTCTGCACTGTTGCTATCAGAATGCTTCTGATTGATCAATGGAGAACCTCCAGGGCAGCTCTGGTTGTTAACTGCTCACTTTGTATGAGACTCTTAATATTCTGCACTTCAGAGGTGTTTCTTAAATTAGCATTGTAGGTTTGTTTAAAGTGCTGTTTTATATGTTCACCTTAATTTTGTTTGATAACACAGGAATGTTCTATTCAAATGAAAATGCTGTAATTGTGAAGTCTAAAGATGCACTGTTCTGGAGTTATGCAGCAAATCAGGGTTTCCTTTTTTATTCTGCTTCACTTAGCTTTTACTTAGTGTTTATTGCAAAATATTGTAAATTGTAAAGCTTCTTCAGTAGTGCAGACTACTGCAGGCAGGAAGTCAGTCTTAATGAGCTTTTTGTTGAATCATGCTTTAATAAGTTGTAATGGCTGATAGATTCAGTAGCTAGATATATCTTGTGGGTAATGAGGTGATTTTCCTAATCTTGAGTTTTGTAAGGAAGGTAATTACTAGTAGAAAACATACGAGATGAGTCTTCCTATATTCAGTGGAGTGTGTTGTGCATTTTCTTTCATGCTCTTTGTCCAGTTGGAGCGCTACAAAGAGCTAAAGGAATTAGCACGAAAGAAAGTAGCTACATTGACCCAGCAGTTAGATAAACTCCGTTGGGAGCAAAAAGCAGATCAAGAAAGGATGACACTTCATCAGAGGAAGAAAAAAGAAATCGAGGTATTTGTATCAAGCTAGAATTACATTCTAGGGAGAAAAACATTATTTTTCTGTATCCTTTTTCTGGTATAAATGCTTGTATAAAGGTATTCATGTTTTGATGTAAGCAAAACACAGGAGTTAAATAGCCAGGATTTGCGCAATTTTCATATAGCAGTTTTGTGTGCCCACATGGACAACTTACTTATGAAAGGTTGGAATCTGATATTTTACAGTTACTTGGAATATTTGCTTCAAATACATTCTACTTCCTTAAGTTGTATTTTTTTTCTATCTGAAGTTTCCAGCCTCTCTGGCAAATCTATATGCCTCAGATATTTAAGGTTCATTTTGGACATAGCAGTCTTCCTGCTGAGATGTTTTTTAGGCTAACTCTGTGTATATGTGTGTTTAAATAACTTCTTCGTGTCCTGTCTGCTGATATGTGTCAGAGTGAATTGGGTTTTTGTTTGGTTGTTTTTGTTCTGAATAGATAAATGTTTTTTTTCTGCTTCCTTTTATTATTTCAGATGCTATTCAGTATCCATTATGAATTAATTAGGAACTCTATATAGAGCTATAGAATTACTATTATCATCTATTGGTTTTATTGCATTTTAATGCGTTTGTGATTGTCTAGGAAAGTATAAAACAGACTATGGAGCAGATAGAAGAGTATGAGAGAC
>JAUBOD010000209.1:1544785-1555146 GCA_032353885.1 Nothura maculosa | reverse complement strand
CAATTGTAAAGCATGGTTTTTTCATTTAGGCTCAATTTGACTTATGGCAAGACTGCATTCCTGTTTCCTGCATTCCTCTACCATACCTCTAGGCATGGTACGGAGGAGGGCAGGCCGAATGTTGTTCATGGAGCTTGGCCTCCATAACTGAGAGCATCTTGCCTGTCGTGTAAGTTCTTATACAGAACTCACACTGCAGATACACAAGGAACAAAAAATGATGTCAGTGTCTTCAGTTGCAAGGAACATAATTTTGTATGGAGTTATCGTGTGAGGAAAAAAAATGCAGATTTACGGGGAAATAGCTTAAAAAATATTATCAGAGACTGATTAGTGACTTGATTTTTCAGAATACACATTTTTACAGAAATGACTGTATTTGTCATTTTCCTCCTGCTAAGAGGAAAGTTGACAGATGTTAGGGTGTCTTCTGGTGTCCTATGTGGGATTTTGTTTCTGGCTGTTGAACACTAGACATGTGAGTAATACTGGAATATCTTAAGAGGTGTGTGATAATACTGGAGTAATTTATTTAATGCCTATGCTATTATTTCTCATTTTTTTCCAGGAGAGCATAAAAAGAATAGTAGCAGGTGCTCTCATTATTTTTCAGTTTCCAAAAATAGACACAGTCAGGCTTGCATCACAAAAATGATTTAGATCTGTTTGTTGCTTTTGTGGAATATGATATTTTTGTTTTGTTTTCTTACTCTGTTGTCAAAACATATGCCTGATTTGCCCATTCATTTGTTCAAAATATCCAAGTTAGCTGTAGGACTGTTTCTTCCTGAGATACTGTTTTACAAAGGATGATTTCACTTAAATGCTTGATGTATTTTTATGTCCTGAGTGTCATGTCTTTGCATCTCATTTACTACATTAGACTTAGATTTTATTTTCAATAATTTCAATAACTTCACAATGTAGTGCCTCTGGGTGCTCAACAGACATCAGGATACTCACCACAATTAATGTGTTGATTGTATTGTAAGAAACATACCTATTTCTGGGCTCGTTAAAGTGTTTGCTCCAGTACTAGAAGTTACTCCAAACAAGAACTGCTTACTGAATCTAAGAAGTGGAATAGTTGGTCTCTGAATATGTCTCAAAATACATGATCTTTTATGATACATATAAGGTGTACTTTGAAAAAAAAAATGTTCAGAAGGTGACATATGTCTGCGTTCTAGTGTAGTCATAAGGACATATATTGAAAGAAAAGTTCAATTATCCTTTCCTTCTTTTTCTCTGTTTTTGGCAGAATCCTTTCAGAAACTAGCAGGAGTCTCCTCCTGTTGTTTTCTTGAGAGATTCTGAAACTTGTGGTTTTCTCAAGTTGGAAGTGGTTTTCACAGTTTGAGCTCTGCCTCATTATTTTTATATTTGTGCTCACAAGGTGTTCCCCAAATCAAAAAGACGATTGGTTATCTCTTTTGGCTCAGCCTCTGGATAGTATCCCCCTGACAAGAATTGAACCGTGTGCGTGATACGTTGGTAGTCCTGAGGAGAGACATTTTTCAGGGTGTTCTGTGTTCTCTTCTTTCAAGGATTGTACATGCGGAGTACCCAATGGTGGGATGGCTTCTAGTACATAAGTCATAGATGATGTAATATTATCTGCTTCAGTTACCTTTGTTCCTGCAGTAGTTTTCCCAGTATCAGCATGGAAAGAACAGAGCTGCTCCTGACACTCCTAGTTGCTAATCCTAAAATGAAGTGGAATTGTACAAAGCCTACATTAATGAAAAATATCAGCGGAAAGGTGATACAAATAATTTCATTTTCTGGTAATCCACCAAGTCCTCAGTCAGAGCTTGAGCAGGATAAGGAAGCTGTGGCAGTCTTTCCTCAGGATTTCCTATATGCAAAAAGGCTTAAGGCATGTATATGCTTAATTCTTATTTAAAGGTTCTGTTGAAAGCTTCCTGTAGCAGATGTCTATCATTCAGTGTACACACAATGTACATGCAGTGATGTGTGTCCTGCAGTGTGACCTGCCTGTCTTTTCATGCATTTGCCTGATAAACAGTACATTTTGCAAATAATTACAGGATGGGTTTTTTTCAGTTTAATTTTCAAAACTTTATTCTGGCATTGTTAGTTTTAATTGGCAAGATAACTCTTGAAGCAGATTCAGCTGAGCTACCAATACTTGTGTACACCTGAAATTAATTAGGAAATCTGATAGAACTGAAGTATTCACAGTAAGTTTACAGTTGCAAGTTCACAAGTAAGTTGGAACAATTTACCTCATTTAAGCAAGCATCTTGGAAAAAAAAAAGATTTCAGTTTTTCTTAATATCTTTTGTTGTACCTCAAGAAGTGTATGCTGAAGAGGGATGTACAAAACATTTTACTCCTACTGCTTGAGTATCTTATTACTGTTTGATATCTATTGATAAGAACGATTTATTAATCTTTGCATTTTTGTTTTCAGTTTGGCAGACTGCTCGACCTGTGCCATCCTATTCATAAAAAATACCAGCTTGCTGTTACAAAAGTCTTCAGCAAATACATGACTGCTATTGTTGTTACCACTGAAAAAACAGCAAGAGATTGCATTCGGTTCCTAAAGCAAGAACAAGCTGAACCTGAAACTTTCCTTGCTTTGGATTACCTTGACGTAAGGACATCTTTTCGTTTTCCTGCCCTGAGCAAGTTAATGCAGATGTAAAGCTTGTTATTAGCTAATTCTCAGTAGTACAGATAATTCCAGTGTGTTTTTCAGACTGGAATGGCTGTATGTTCTGAGGAATTTGGAAAAATCTCATCACGCTAGAGAGTCTGTAGGTTATGCTAGAATTACAGGATATATTTTAAAATATTACAGGATTGATTTATGATTTTTGTTGCTAATTAACCCTGTGCTGTCCTGATAGAAAGAACAGCTATCTGTGCATCTTAGGTTACACATACATCTATATGTGATAAGAGAGCACTGTGCCTCTGCATGGCCCTTAGAAACTGGAACGCCATTCCCTCCTTGCCACACTACTAAGTTACTGGAGTCTCATGCTTCCAGCTGCTTCTAAACACCACATACTTATTTTACAGGTTAAACCCATCAACGAAAAGTTGAGAGAGATAAAAGGAGCCAAAATGATGGTAGATGTTGTACAGACTCCATTTCCTCTCCTGAAGAAAGTGATTCAGTTTGTGAGTGGGAATGGTCTGGTGTGTGAAACAGTTAAAGAAGCAAGACATATAGCATTTGATGGACCTGTTAGGCTGAAAGTAAGAAGCTGCATTTGGTTTGCAGTTTTCCAGTTATCTGTTTGATGCCATATAAATAATTCCTCCATAAACATTCCAGCCAATATGACAAGATGAACACAGAATAGTACTGTGCTCTCACATAAATAAATCTCTGCATATTTTGCATTCGTAGGCCTTTCTGTTTATGGTACATTTAAATGGTTTCCTGTGGGGGGGGGGCAGAAAAAAGGTAAATTAGAAAAGATTGTTACAGTATTACAGCTCTCTGACATAACTTTCTATGGAGGAGAAGAGAGGAATAATCCTCCTTTTAAAACTTCCTGGTTTAAAAATACAAACATCTTGCTAGATTTTCTGTGAAGAAAAACTTTGATAAATCTTCAAGTATCTTGGAGAATCTGGGGAGTTCTCTGCTTGGAGAACTGTCTTTTTCTGCAGTTCTTTCTGCTTGAGCATATCCCTGTAACCATCATAGCCCATAATGTCCTTTCATTCGCTTACTAAACCTTTAGAATCCTAATTAAAACAGCAGAAAGTTGAAGTGTTTAAGTTGGAAGTATGTTTTGCTTGGTTAACTTAGCAAAGATTTGGGGTTTTTTTTAAGTTAACACTTTCTGTATGGAAGTGAGCTTTTCTCTTAGCTCTCTACTTTTTCATTGCTGCATTATCACTTTGCTTGCTTTGCTCTATCCAACCAGCCATAACCTATTAATTACCAATATATGCTCAGGTGTCTCAATAATTTTCTAAATACAAAGAAATCATACAATTTCATTTGCTTTTGTGATCTGTTATAATTATGTTAAAAGTGATTTGTACCAAGAAGTGAAGGACTTCGTGTATCTCATGTTAGCAAGTTTGGAAGGGAAAATAACCAGAGTTCAACTAAAAGGTAGTTATTGGTTGTTTAAATATGATAGCGTATCTTGGTGCCCTAGTTCTGGGGTATTTTGGGTGTCCAATTTCTGCTGCTTTGTGATGTTGAAGTTTTTGTTCATTTATTTCAGACAGTGGCCCTTGATGGAACTTTATTTTTGAAATCTGGAGTGATTTCTGGAGGATCAAGTGACTTAAGAGTTAAAGCTAGATGTTGGGATGATAAAGAAATGAATAAAATGAAAGAAAAAAGAGATACATTGATTAGTGAGTTAAAGGTAGGTCTGTTGCAAGCACGTAGCTGCTAAAAGCAAAAAGGAATTAAAATTACCTACAGGAGGATGGTGAGGTAATGCTCTGTTTTGGTGAAACAGAATTTGATGGTTTTGTGTTTTTTTTGGTATTTAGCTGTAGGGAAGATTAGGGTGATTTTGGGGACTTCTAGAAGAAACTGGAAAGACATAGTAGCTATTCAGCCTCCTTCAGTTAATGGTTACACACAGTTGGTCTCTGCCCTTAACTGATGGGTTGCTTCAGGTATCCCAAAGGCAGAGAACAAGACCATCATTGTTAATGTAAGTTCTATTTAAAAAAGAGATTTGGCTCTGAATACCTGATGGCAATTTTAGCAGGAAGAAAAGTTGATAGATTCTGTCAATATGAATAAATCTGCACAAAAATTTGGCAGTCTAAAATGATTTGCTTAATTCTGGTTATTGGCGAGGAGCGGTAGAGGAGTTTGCAGGTGTGTGTGTTTTTGATTGATAAATCTGCTTAAAACTGCTGCTGGATGTGACCACTACTGTCAGCAGTTGCTTTGATCCTGGCTGTGTAAGTCAGGCTACCCTTAAAAAAAAGGAATAATTTCCACGTAAATCAGCTTCTGTTTAAAATACTTCTGCTTTTTCCTCCTGAAATATGTCTTAGGATTTAATGAAGATCAAACGTAAAGAGACTGATTTGAAGCAGCTGCAGGCTCAGTGCCAGGGAACTCAGACACGACTTAAATATTCACAGAGTGAGTTAGACCTTATTCGAAAGAAACACCTTGCTAATTGCTACAAGGTATAGTATTAAGCCTTTGTAATTTTCTTGCTTAATCGTTGTATTTGTTGACCTAAACCGTAATTGCAGGTGAAGAAGTTACTGTTTCTTTACATGGTTTTAAAATTCAATTTAGGTTTTTACATTCAGTTATTATGAGCAAAGAATTAATAACATATACATTAAAAGGGATAAGAAAACATAAAAAAAAATTAATGAAGCTTTTTGTATTTAATCTTAAGTTAACTTAAATTTCCAGTAAGCTTGGTCTACCATTTAGTAACCTTCAAAAGTCTGTAAGTCAAAATGTACTTTAAATTATATTTTAATGCAGCTTGCCTTTTCACTCATTAAAACTGTAATCACTGCATGCAAATGAGCAATAAATAGATTTAAGAGGCATTTGGAGAAAAAAAATCCTTTTTTTTTTATTAGAAAATAAAGATATTCTAGACCAGAGTGTCTAGTTAGGCCTAGAAAGTTGTCTAGCTGATTCAGAAAAGTTAACCTTCTTTTTCCTTTCTATTTAGGAAAAATCTAAGCTGGAAAGTGAACTGATGAACACTGAGTCTCAGCATGAAATGCTGAAAGAAGGAGTATTGCAAAGAAAAGAAAAAATAGAAGAATTTCAGAAAAAAATTAATGAGGTAATGCTTTCTCTCATAGTCATGGCAGTTTCTGTTGTTAGAATCACTTGTATACTAACGTTCAAATATATAGATTTGCAGATCAGATTGATTAAAATCAAAATGTTGTGAGTTTTGTGTGCCAGGTATGCACTCAACTAACCAAATGCACTTATTTATCAAATTATTAATTATAGATGAAGTTTTGCCTAATCCTTGTATTATAATTTCATTTGAAATAGAGAAAAAGAAAAGAAAAGAGGGATTCTTAGCTTTTCCCCTTCTGCTACTAATGATGATTGTTATCATCAGTGATAATCTATGGAAGTTCATCCGGTGATAACCTATGGATTGTTATCCCCAGTGATAATCTATGGAAGTTCACAGCTTTAGCGGTCCTAGTGTAAACCTTGGGTATGTCTCCAGTCCCAGCAGAATATTCTCCAGCTCCGTTGTGACCTGAGGGTAGAATTTCAAGGTCTCATCTTACTCTTTGTCAGTCCCTAGTGTCTTAAGTGTTCTGGAAGAAATTATAGCGACAGTGTCTCTGCTCTTAATGGGTCTCTTACAGCATGTATATAAACGAAACCTCTCTGGATACCCACAGGATTTGCAAATCTAAGATAATCAATGTAGTGTCCCCAGGCGGACGCTGTCTGAATATTCTTCTCCTCTCTGTCATGGCAGGGCCCACTCAGTGTCTGCATTGAAATAAAGCATCAGGGAGCCTTCGTCCTCCCACTGCCACCCAGTTGTGGCAGATCCACAGGCCAGACGGGCTGGGCGAGCTCACGTACAGAGCTCGCTGTCACTTGTGTAGGCCTGAGAACAGGGCACAGCGGTCTTGGAGCACTTGTGTTCTGCACAGGTGGTATTCCTTGGTGGTGGCGTGTTCAATGCTATATTGAGTAGATAAAGAAGGTGATAAAGAACAGTGTGAAGAGCCCAAACTTTGGCTCTGTGTTGACTGTGTTGGCTCTTCTAAATGTGCTAGGTTGTTGCAGTTTGGTCGGTCTTTCCATGTGCACAGTAGCTATTAGTTGTCTAGTAATTCTTTTTTGTTAGGACTCGGTGTTTTTAGTGAAACTTTTGCTAGTATATGCTAAGCAATTAAGAAATGGAGGATTCTGTTTTGATTTGATGCTGCTCTAAGTGGGACACAGTTATTTATGGGTTATGAGAAAGGATGAAGATGAACTGAGCTTACAAACCTGGTGGATTAGTTTTGTTTGCCATCCTGCCCTCTTTCCACTGGGGAATGGAAGCCACGGATAAAACAGGAGAAGCCGCTCTCACTGCAGTGGCTGCAGTCACCTTTGCAATGAGCAAGTGCTGTCAGGAATGGGAGTGACCTCCTCCTCCTGCAGCGCTGTGCCTGCAGGCTGGTGTTTGTGCTGAAGGGCCATTTGCAAATGCCAAGTCCGTGTCCTTTCTCCGGAGTGGAGTCGCAGAATGGTTGAGGTTGGAAGGGGCCTTTGGAGATCACCTTGTCCAACTCGGGCAGGGTCACCACGTGGCACAGGATCGTGTCCAGGCAGGCTCCAAAGGAGGAGACTCCGCAGCACCTCTGGACAACCTGTGCCATGCTCTGCTACTCAGAGAAGTGTTTCCTCATGTCCAAATGGAGTGTGTTGTATTTCAGTTTGTGCCCATTGCCTCTTGAAGTTTGGAGTTTCTCTGGAATAAATTGAACGTCCAGCTTGTAGCAAGAAATGACTGTCCAAATACTTGATATTGTGAGTTGCAAAACGCTATAAACATATGGGTTTGTCTTCTCTTTACTCCAAGGCTGAAGATGCTGTCTTCCAAGAATTCTGTGAAGAGATCGGCATAGAAAATATCCGTGTGTATGAGCAAGAACATGTGAGGCAACAAGAGGAGATTGATAGAAAAAGGTGGTATTTGTAATTTAAAAATAAAAAAAGTGGTGTGAATTGTATTGGACTGGCAAATGAATATGTTTTTCACAGGAAATAGCACGAACATAGATGGCTGTAAAAGGTCATGTTAGCATGTAGCTATTGTAGAATAATAAAATGCCTAAGAAGAATAGTTTTCTAAATTCCACGCTGAGACATGGCCTTGGTGCAAATTGAGAATCACATGAATGAGGATGACTCATGAGCATGAGCGTAAGATGCATTCATTTTGGTATGGGAAGCTCCTGTTAAGGAAAGTGGAATCTCTAGTTTGCTCACAGAACCTTCAACTGATATCCTACTGAGAGACAAGTGTCACTGTATCACAAATCTGTATTTGAAGAACAAGCACTTCAAAATGAACTGTCGTGTGGTACAGGAGTTACCAGGCAGGTGGCAATTCATGTTTTTTTCTCGTATTCTTTACAGAAAATAGTTTTTTTTTAATGCAACCTCGTTGATTTCTAGCACTGATCTCCGTTTTCTTCTCAGCTGGCCCTACAGCTACAAGCAGCGCTCTGTGTTTCAGAGATGGGAGCAGATACATGTGTTGATGAGGGCTGCAGGGCAGTGGTAAAAAGTGCATGCACCTGCAGCTTAAGCACTTGTTAATGTCTGAGGTGCTTTGATCATTAGTTTATGTTGGCAAAAACCAAAGAAAGACAAAGTGGAAAAATGGGTGATGGAACAAGGAGAGCAGGAGCATTTTGCAGATGCTGTGTTACACAGAGGGCATGTGAGCCCTGTAATGCACAGCACCAGTGCAGGTGCTTACAGATACATCCCATGTGCTGAGGAACTTGGAAAAAAATGTGTTGTAGATGTGGCCATGTTATTTGTTGGTGTGGTGCTTGATTTGTTGAATTATCACTGTATTTTTTTCCTAGTGTCTCTATTTCTTGTGTCCAGTATATCTGCAAGAGGCTGTGTAGTGAAGTCCAGGATCCAAATCTGTACAAATTCTTGTAGTCAAGTAAAAGATAGTTTTGTTTATATGTATAGTTTATATATAGTTTCATACACTAAATAGAAAACGTGAACACGTCTCTTTAATACCTACTAGTGCAAGTCTGTGAATATTGCTTGGTAATACTGTACTTTGCCTAGGCTGGAGTTTGAAAGCCAGAAGACGCGACTAAGCGTTCAGCTTGAGTATAGTCACGAGCACCTCCAAAAATTAACAAGTGCTCTGAGCTCCTTGAGAGGGACCATCCAAAAAGATGAAGCCGAGATTGGCCAGCTGCGGAAGGTAACAGAGCTGGCACGTGCACGGGTGTGCACATCCATGCACACGTAGGCATACGTGGGTATATGTGTGTGTGTGTGTGTGTGTGTATATATATATATATTCTTCTATTACTACCTGGTTTGTGTTTAAAAAATTTGCTTGCATGTTGTTGTTTTAACCTTGAAATAACCTCCATTATCATACTTTTTTTAATGAAACATTGTACAGAAATCAGGAAGCTCAATATTACCGCATACATAGTATGATGTTGCCTTTAATTGATATGAAAAGGCATCCTGTGACTGGATGAAACTAATAGCAAGGTGCTTGGGAGATTTTTAGAAGCCTTTATGAGTAGCAGTAAACAACTTGGGTGCTTTTTCATCTTCAAGGTGCTTCACAGATACCAACAGGTTTATAATAACTGGCTGTCAACACAAATCTAGATTTTTATTTGCAGAAATATATTCCCCTTTCTCCTTCATGGTAGGTTATTTTCTAAATTACTTTTACAAGATCATGTTGACTGTGTAATAAAAATACGTGTTTATGATTTCTGTTCTATTAATGTTGTGTATTGAGTATATTGTGCTTGTCATGCACTGGAAAATGAAGGAGAAATGATGTGTAGCAGTGCTATACATCAATTTTGATTAAGAAAAATAGAAGTGAAATGTAAAAATACTGCAAAACAGGGGAAAAAAGCTATATGCATTACTTGAAGTCTATTAGTGTATATTAAAAGCATTTAAATAAATATGTATTTCATGTATAAGAAGGCCCTGATTGACTGATGCACTAAAGCAAAATAAGACTTTGAGCAAAAGCAGAAATTTTCCTCTAGAGAAGGATTATGTGATTCTAATTCTAGAGGTACTTTGTTCTGGTGCTGTCACAGCAGTCATCCTGGCAGGATTTGTGCATTATGGCTTCATGCACCTACTGGATTTGTTACATTCTACCAGCTAGTTTCTAGCAAGTTAGCAATGGTGTGGAATATAGACACAGAGCTCTGTGTGTGGAGAGATGTATGTGTAAATAAATATACACATATGTGTATGTGTACTTCCATATGAACATACATGCACATCTATGTGTGTGTGTGTGAAAATACTGTATAGATACAATGTTATATATTTAAATAGAAGACGTTTCTGGAGTACCTCTGCAGTTTCCTTGTCCTTTGCAGACTAGCCATGGATTTATTTCCAAGGAACAATTCTTTTCCAAGGATTTCACTTCCTAAAGGTGTTCCTAAGCCTGCTGCAAAGTCTCGCAGAGAGGATCCTTCTTGCAGTGCTCAGGGAATAACTGAGGGAAAAGAAGCAATCTCCAGACTGCAATAGTCCTGCTGTCCCTGCCATCAGACTATACAGATGTGTACGGTCACAAAGCTGAAGCTGGGCATGCTGTGGATACAAAACATCTGAATCTTCCTTGGTGTATTTTAGA
>JAUBOD010000209.1:1493234-1509392 GCA_032353885.1 Nothura maculosa | reverse complement strand
TTTTTTTTCCTAGATGTCATAGATTAAAATTTCTAAAGAGATTTTCTATGTTATCCTTACATCCAGCCTTGGCTTGTAGCAGAGATGCAGATAATGTTAAGTGCAGCAAATTTGTTCAGGTAAGTACAGTAGAGTAGTTGCTGAAATTCAGTCTTCCTCATAAGCGTTTTGGGCAGACAAATAAGTGTAGGTGAATTTACATCAATGAAAAAATGCAGTACATCATAGTTCTTATATTGAGGCCAAGATTTATTTCTAACTATCAATCAGCCACGATCCTGAAATGAAGAAAGAAATCTAGCTCATGGACACCCCACAGCCCAGATACTGAGACATTCACAACCACTTAGGACAAAGATCAAGAGTGTGACCACAGTGAATACACCCATGTTTTTCCCACATTAATATTAGTTTTTAATTAATTAGTTTTCCACTAATTAACATTATCCCTCCCTCTTATTATACAGGGTTCTGAAAGAACATGCCTTCTTTGAAGCCCTTTTATTAACCATCATCCCCAAAAAGCTATTTGAAGGTATGTAAGTATTTGAGATCAGAACTGCTGTGCTCCAGAGCAATTGGAACTTGTTTTATTTTTTTAGGAGAGGGCGGAATAAAGTGAGTTTTATGACACAGTTAGTCAATGAAACCCTGATGCAGCTGCAAATTAGAGGTCTGCACCAAAGCCTAAGCCAGATGTCAGTGCTATCAGGCAACCTCTGATGACTCCAGTGAAGTTAAAAGGTCTCCTGAAGCTTCCTTCTTTAGTCCAGGCATTTCATATGTGTTATGCAAGGCAATTAACAAATGAAGATTCATTAGGTTAAGACAGAATATCACAGACTTCAGAAAACTTCAGCAAAAAGTGTTTCCTATGTTTTCTGTGCCTTTTGTCTCCAGTTGCCCTTATTGCAGTTTGTTTTGTACCAGTGTTGAGGAGAGAAGACCCTTTAGGTGTAGCACATGCAGTGATTCTGCTGTGTTTCCATCCATGCCTTGAACCAGGCTGCTTCTTCACTCACAGCTCTCCAGTGGCTTCGGTTCCCCGTGTTGCACAGTCTGGGGCACATACCTGGTCTCCACAGAAGAATCTTCTAATCTCCTATTTGGGCAGTGAAAGGTTTTATTTAGTTCCAGTCGAGACTGAGTGGAAGTGAAGGAAGCCACCTTCACAAGCCTCTGCAAAGACCCATCACTACTTGAATCATTCAGTATTGAGACTATTAGAGATTTTTAAAAAATCATTTGCTGGGCAGTGTTTACTTTCCATGCCTTTCACCCAGCTTCCTGTCAGAGCTGGGTAAACAGAGCTTATGCATCATTTTTCACACAAAAAGATCAGCTTTCTGCAGCTCTGATGCCCTCTTACTGAAATTCAGTTCATTCCCACCAGAAGTTCACCTGGGGAATCACTGAGGTCTCATTGATTTTTCTGGGGGCAGCAGACAGACTAGAGACAGTTTTAGACTACTTTGGTTACCCAGCACCAGCAAGACCTCCTTATTTACATAACCTATTGCTCCAGGTAAGGCAGCAAATCCGCTGTACTCGAGCAGTTATTCATCAGTGCAGTATGTGATCTCTGCGAATGCTGTAGGATGTAGTAGCACTGCTCTAGCAGTAGTTTTAATGGTACTTACTTGACAGTAGAGAGCACAGAAGCGAGGAAGCCAGAAAGCAGAAGGAACAGAAAAACACTCAGGACTGATGTAATGACAATCATGCCTCCACTCCTTCGACCAGGCCAGGTGTCAATTTTCATGGGAAGTTTAACTAGAAAAACATGAAAAGGGCATTCCTGTCACCTATTTTTGACCAATGCACTGTCACCAAAAGGTGGTTAGCGATTTAGGAGAGACAAAGTGATTCTGCCTCTAGCTGAAGTCTTAGGTGAGCTACAGGAAACAAGTTTGATGCTCAGTGCCAGCATTAGAGGGGATAAGATTGCCTCAGCAGACTATCCAGTAGGACTAGTACCCTTATCACATAAGTTTCAGAAGAGCAGGGTACCACGGCACGCATCAAGTCTCTGGTAAAATGTACAAACCTCATCTATGCTGAAAGAATTCTTGTTCTCAAAGTCATAGAAGAAACAGAACATTATTCCACATTTTAGCCTGTTATTCTCAGGCTGAAAAGCTGACAAAATTGTTTAAACAGGGGGAAAGGACTGGACGTTGCTCCCCAGGAGCAAGTGCTCAGACTCCTTGACCAAAGCCACCAACTCACCTCGTCTGGTTCTGATGGGATCAGACCAGAGAGTCTCATCTTTCACGATACCGTCCGTGTTATCTACTAACGTATATTTAAATCTGTGAGGTAAAGAAATACATATATATAAATATGATTATTTCAAATTTGAGCTTCCTTCCTAGGATTAGCTATTTGGTCTTTAGTCAAAGATAGCCAAAGGTGACTGGCTCTTTCCAAAGACATTATAAAGAACAGAATATGATTAATCATAGAAAAAGCTTTCTGTACTATGTCATGTATAGTTTGCACTTCATTCTTGAGGCCAGGCAGATAACTTTCCAACAACAGTTTTTCCCAGCTTGCTATTCCCTGTTGTAATGAGATTCATTAGTTAGGACAGCAAGCGGTTTTGATTTCCATATGGAAGTCAAAGATTTCGGCCAACAACAGAGATCTTTGGCACCTTCCTGGTAGAGAAAAGCAGCGGGGAGACAGACCAGCATCAGATTTGGCAAAGAAAGCAAGTTTCCATTCCGTAATAGTCTGACTTTTCAGAAATGTCCTGAAGAGACAGAAAAGCCAGGGCAGTTTCTGCCAAATTATGCTGATAGCACTCTGCTTCAGGAGTGTATTGGGTCTTCCCAAGAGACATAACTATTTAATTGCCTTTTTTTTACTGTGGCTTTTAAAGGGAGGACAGCAGCATAAGCAGCACTTCAGGGTCCCCAGCTTCCCCAGACAACGGGGCTCACACAAGTTGGCCCCACTTGGCCCCACTGCAGCCACATGAGGGGCTCTTCAGCTCTGGCCTGGTGATTTGAATCCTCCTATTTCAGAAGAACATCACGGACTCAATTTTTCCTCCTGTAAGAGGAGTAGTCTCCTCGGGACAAAGCGGAATCGTACCTGTAGGTTGTGTCTGGAGCGAGAGGTGGGTTGCAGACATCTCGGAAGTTGGGGTCATGCAGGCAGGTCCCGTCACCGCCGACCCTGACGAGGCGCCGCTGCAGGACATCGGCCACCTTGTCGACGTCGCCGGTGTCGGCCGGGTTTGGGGGCGCTGCGCAGTGGGGCACGCCGAACACGGCGGCCCTGTAGGGGCCCAGGCGGCCCCCGCTCGTCTGCTGGGCGGTGCTGTTGAGCGGCCTTCCCCCTTGGGCGGTCACCAGGGAGCTTCCTGCGCTGGCTGCTGGGGACACGCTCGTCAGCCAGGCTCTTAGTTCCAGGTCGTTCCTTCACATGCACCCGGTATTTACTTGGTGACTCGCTCTTCTACCCTAAAATCCCCAAGTTACCCGTCTGGTTGAGGAGGGATCCCTGTGAAGACTCCACGGCGTATCTCAGAGCTGTGCTTTCCACTAAGCACGCTCCCTAAATTCCCCCTTTCCAAGAAGGTGCTGATGGAGGTGGGTGAGCCCGTAAAGACACAAGGCAGAAAGAAGTGAGCACAGCGTTTACCTTTCCTCATAAAATGATTGAAAAAAGCGGGAAAGCTTGAAAAACACAGCTCCTTTCCTTAACCTCATCCCGAGGAGCCCACCGCGCTTGTCTATTTCAGGACATGGCTGAGGAAGCTGCTGCTCAGAGCCGCAGTTGGCTCACAGGAAGACAACAATCCCGTGTCAGAAAGAGCAGCTAAGTTTCATTTTGGCTGTTTATCTCACGGTCCAAAGTATTGAAGCAGCTCTGGTAGGACTGCCACACTTCTAGAAAAGCCACAGCCATTATTTTCCACCCAACTACTGCCCGTTGCCACAGGGACAGCACGATGGCTGAGGTGTTTACATCAGTGAGCACATGCAGACCTCTACCTTGCTCCTTGCAGCTGCCTAGGGGGTGAATGTGGGCAGGGGAGACCTGTCCAGCTCCTTGCAGGGAAGTGGCCCTCCCAGACAGAGCTTATTTTGAGAGCTCCCTCCAGCTGCTTGGTGCTGCTAACAGTGGAGGAACACCAGGTTTTGCAAAGCTGGGTTGTGGAGGGAACTACTTCATTTTGGAAGCGTTTTTGTTGTGCTCTTGGAGCAGACTTCCTGCAATTGCTTAGCCATGTGAAGCTTTTCATTGGGATCCAATACAAACTGAAAACTGTTTTGGAAGAGAAAAGTTTCTTGATGTTTAGAAACCTAAGTTTATAGTCAGTGCTCTAGTTAAGCCCTTCCACTCAAAAGGAGCCAATAATAAGAAAGTGAGTACTAGTAAAGACCTCATCGACTTTTTACCCCAAATTACACTCTCACTGACATCTATTCCCTGTCCTAGTCTCCCCTTCAGGAACTCCAGTGCTGGTGTCTAAGCAAGGCAGACTTTCTTCTTTTTCTTTTTAAACCTGAGCATATTGAATAGTGGCACTAATAAAAGTAGATGCAAAGATTATATTACCCCGAGATTTGTTAGACTCTTGGCTTGATACTACACTGAGGAATTTTACTTCCAGAAGACCTGAACACCATGTGCTTAGAAAATTGACTCTTAAGCTTTTCCTCTCCCTGCTGCAAGACACATCCAAGGGGGTGTCAACATGCTGCTTTCCAGACCTGCGACAAATCCAAACAAAATTCTTCCCCGTTTTCAAAGTAACAAGTTTGCATCTGCTTGTTTTAAAAGTAGCAGCAGAGATTTCTCCACATATCACCCTACAAAGAGATTCATTCATCAGGGTAAGAAGCTTCTATCACAGCAATGTGGCTGATGGTGTTTCTAAGACAGAACTTCAAACAGCAGAGTTGTATATTTGATATACAACTTATTGTATATTGTTGACTTATAACTAGATAGAGTGGTTCCAATGCACCCCCTGTGGCTCATTTCAGCTGTGCAAAGGTTGGGGAACGTGTCTTGGAGGGCAGTACACTCACTGCTGAGGCAGCTGGGTCAAACAGCATATCTGGTTGTAGTTTCTCCTATTACAAGAAGCACCTCCCGCCTTTTCCAGAAGGGCAGCAACCCAGCAGTGAGATTTTTAGACATTTTTCTCTGCTATTAACTCATTGCTGGCCAGCTCTCCCTCCTCCTGCCATGAATTCCCTGCTCCTTGCCTCTCTGAAAAGCAGGCTGTGTTACGTTACCTTCCTCCTCTGTCATTCATAGCTGCCAGGTTGGGGGCAGCTCTAGGTGGCACTCAGGACAGCCTGCCAGAAGAGCAGGGAGCAGAGAAGGCAGCTCTTGGTTGCTGCCAATGATATTTCATGACCCAGCAGTTAGGAAGCTCATTATATGAATGAATCCACAGGCTTTGAGTGCAAGTCCAGCATGTCTTCCCTCCTTGCAAACGCTGGCTGCCCTTGAAGTCCGCACACTTAACTGGGCAGCAAACAGCAGCAGTTACCCAGCTTCTCTTGCCAGCTTTCCTTAGTGGTATTTAGATTTCTGTGCAAGGCATTTACATGGAGATAAGGATCAGGGATCATGCTGTGGACCAGTTGGATTCACTAGCAAGATTTTGCTAGGCTGCTTAGAGCTCATGGGGGCACCCCACATCTACAGGGAGTCACCTAACACAGCACTCAAGCCTGTTCTTTCCTAGTCAGCCCGCTGAGATGCTACAGTTACTTTATAAATAGAGTTTAGAGCAAGTTGAAACCAATGTTCAGCTTACATGCAGCTACCTGTCTTGTCCTCTCTCCCATTCAGACACGGTCCCATCAAATTTGGAAGAATTGCATTAGAAGCTGCATAATGCTCTGGAGAGGAAATAATGCTGGATACTCACCTGACTCCATCATTGCATACAAGTAGACGCTGTAAGATTTATTCGGACTTAGGGAGCTGTCAAACATACAGAAAGGTTTCTCTAGAGCAACTGTGGTAAGGGTGGGATTGCTCGTGGCAAGCTGAGGGTCTGCAAGCTGAGGTCCAGCAAGCTGAGGGCTCAGGCTCCGATCTAGAAGATAAAGTTACCAAAAAATGCATGAGTCTTTCCCCCTCTGCAACTCAGACTCTAAAGGGAGGGTAGACATTGCAAGAAGCAACAGTAAAATCAAAGAGCAAGATATGAAATGCAGCTGTTGGGCAAGCAGCATAGTGGAAGCTGGAGAGGTGCTGGGTTTGCTGTAATGTAAATTGGGGAACACAAACACTTGGAGAAGGAGGTGAGAGCTGTTGCTGCTGCTCAGGAAAGCAGCAAGCACATTAGCCACGTCACCAGAGGTGGAGAAAGGCAAAGCCTCATCGGATGAAAGACTTGAACCTGTGTCATTAGAGTCCCACATACACAGGCCACCTCCTAAACCACCCAACATCAGCACCAGAAGCAGTGCAATTATATATAAAATCCTTAAGCTACAAGAGTTCTTAGCAGTGACATTTTCAAGACTTACTGAGCAGGAATAACAGATCTTACAGAAAGAAAAGCTGCCAGGGAGAGGCAACAGAGGCAATATGGCATTGAAAGGGGAGTTTGTGTTTCTCTACTCCCTCACCCTTGCCTCATCTCCAGACTCCTGGGAAGCTTAACTAACAACTGGAAGACAAAGAGATTATGAAGTTCTTCCTCCTTCCCAACCAAAAAAGAAGTACAAGCAGGAAACGTAAAAAAAATAAATAAAAAAGGGGGGGAAGGAGAAAGCAACCACAGATAGACAGCACTTACCTGCATATAGCTGCCCAAGGAAGCAAAAGGCTAAGCCAACCCAATATCCCCTCATGCTGGAGCCCAACCAAAACCTAGCACAGCAAAGAGAAAAAGCAGTGGTGGAGGCAGCCCCTGCCTCGAGCTCCCGCCTGCACTGCTATGCTGAACCTTTCCTACACCTTTCCACAGGCTCCGTGGGCTTAGCGCCTGCCCCAGCCCTCAGCACCTCCCTCTGGCTTCTCCTCCCTCCAGCTCGGGTGACACCAAGCCCGGTGTTTATCAGCTCCCAGGTAGGGGAGGAGGAGGAGGATGGTGGAGCTTCCATTTCCGCTCAGCGTTGGGCACCAGTTCCAGCCCTCAGTGCTGCTATGGCTCTAAAGAGGACTTCTTTCTCCGGGTGGAACTAATGGGTGACTTTGTGCTGTCTCCTTGTGTACGTTCTTCTGTCAGAAACCACTTTGGAAATCTCACGTGTAGGGGAAATTTGGGACAATATTGGAGTCCTGCAACCCACCTACATCAGGGAAGGATCTGATTATCATGTGTTTCAGATCAGGGCAGTCAAACCAGAGGTCCCAGTTGCCATCCTTGCCCAGTTGGTTTCTTGGGTTTCTGACCTGCTTCTGGTTACACCGGTGGGAAAAGGCAAACTATCCATGCCCACCTCCAAATTGAATTCTTCTCTTGTCTGGAATTGCTCACCTGAGAGTGCTCTTGACATGTATTGCTGTTACAACTTTTTTTTTTACATATGAACTCAGATTAGAGAGCTACAAATCACCTGCATAGGCTGAGGAGGGAAAAAAAGTGTCAGATTTTAGAGAATGAATGGGGCAAACAATGCCATCACCACAGCTCCAGAGTTAGACTTAACATCACTGCAGTGCTGTTAATGCACCAAATCCATCTGTGGATATGCCATGGGCCCCAGAATCTGTTTGAAATATGTAAGCAAATGATTGTAGTGTAACTTCCTCCCCATATGCGTCTAATTTTGTTTCAACTTCTGCATGTCAGCTTTAGGGGGTTTGGTTTAACATTTTTTCTCACACTGTTTTTGCAGGAGACTAACTATTAAATTCAGGAGTTATGCCAGACTTGCACTAGTACAAAATAAGAATAAGGGATTTTTTTTAATCCCTTCTTGCGCTACAATGTACTGTAAGCGTGTGCTGGTATAAAATACTTCCCTAGAAAACCTGTTTTTTAACACTTGCACTAGAGGAATTCTTTGTGCAGACTTGGTACTGACCCACACAAGAAGATATTTATCCTTTAAGGTGTTAGAAACGATGCACAGGATCTGGAGGCTTCCTAACTTCTCAGTGACAGCACAGCTTAGGAACAGCAGGACCTCTCTCCCTGTGAGTCAGATCCATACTTTCTCCACACAGGGATTCCTGCAAAACTAGGTCCTGAATTCTTTACACAGGTAACCCTTACAGAGCATTCAATGGTTTGTTTTTTTTTTCCCCCGTGAACAGAAAATAGCCACATTATTTGCCTAATTTTCAAAACAAACAAAAAAAAGTCAAACAAAAGACATCTTGGGTATTAGTAAAAAAAAGAAGGGTTTTATTTCACAGCACCCAAGTGATTTCCACATGTTGCAGAACCCTCTTCCAAGTTTGGAAGAGCATCACATAGCAACAAAAAAGGATACTCGTTCCAAAAAATCGACAAATGAAACCATAGCCTCATCCTATAAATTGCAGCTTGGAGAGAGCAATCCTTTGTTATAGACTCATAGCCATCAAGTAATAAATTCAGTAGTTATTGCTCAAGCAAAACTCTGCGTGACCTTGGAGTTTTGCCTGGATGAACACTGTGGTAAACTGCTCCTTGGGCTCTAGTCCCGCAAACTGCTACTCGTGTGATTAATTTTACTACTGTGAGAAGCATGTCAACAGAGTGGCTCATCACAGAGCAGTTCATCACTTTTTTTTTTTCTTTACGTGGTTGCACGACAGCAATTTTAGCCATTATTTTTCATGAGGCTTTTTTATTTATTTATTAAGCCCGCAGGGATTAGTTGAGTGCAAGGCCAGCTTGCGCTCTACCGGAATTCAGCGGCCCCAGACGAGGGAGAAAACATCGCCTGCGTTGGGAGATTTTAACACTGTTGGGTTTGTTCCATGCTCAAAAGAGTCCTAAGGAAAGGTAGCAAAAGAGCATGTCAACAGGCGCTCTCAGCTCCATCTGTGCTGACAGACGTGTCCTAAATTAGGAGCAGGTTCCATCCTTGCTTACCCTAGGACAATTCTAAGTGAGCCCCATTGAAGTCGTGAGAGCCACTCGGCGTTTGCAGGACGTTACTGTGAACAAACCTTAACCTCTCCTCAGCACCCTGAGAGCATTCCCGACAGCAAGTGCAGGAGGAGAAATTAAGGTGAAGTCCTTAGAGAACTCACGTGCATATTTAAACAAAAACACCAATTTTCTAGCTCTGGATGATACTCGCAAGCACCGCTCCATGTGGAGAACATTGGTTTTCAATAAGGAGATCAAAAAATACAGGTAATGGTGAGGACAGGTACCAGCCAAGATGCAGAGTGATCCAAAGGGTGGAAAAGACAAAAAAAAACCCCATAGAATCGATTTTAAAATACCTTGGCAATGCTCTCTGCTTTTCTACATAGCTGTTATTAGCTGCACTTTCCTGCAGGCATTCTGGTGGATTGATACCTTGGATAAGGAGGTGAATGAGGAAAGGAGTAGCAGATTGGTGAGTCAATCTTAAAAGAGCATTCCAAAAAATACAGGTGATCTGGGAGAGATCTGAAGAGATGGTTAAAAAGGTCGAAAAAGCAGATGATGGAGGCATGGGGTACTGGCAAAGAGCTGGCCCTGCTACAAAATGGAGAAGTCCAGAGATGCGGTGTTGAATGAAAAAGAACAGAAAAGAGAAAAAGAAGGAAAATCCTTTTATTTGGGGAGATTTCTCACTGAAGCAGCAGGTGAAGTGCCCTGTGATGGCTTCACTTCCCCGAATCTTAAAGACAGTAGGAGATTTCAGCTGTGACGAGCTGGATTGCACCAGTGGGCACATGGATGCCTGGAAGCTCTGAGTCATTCTGGAATGTCTTGCAAGTGCCTGTGGCTTCCTAGAAGAGCATTTCTGTGCTCTGTTGCCTCTGTGGGGGACGTTCACTTCTCATCTGAAAAGCTGCCTGTTAACACAGGATTTGTTTTCTGAGACTGTCTTCCTTTCTCCCAGTCCTTTTCTGGGACTCTCTGCTTTTATTTTCCATAATAAAGTCCCTTAGCCTGTAGAGATTATGAATCTGGGAAAGAGCTCTGCAAAACACTTTGTTCAAAAGAGTTGGATGGGATAGGGATAAGCTTGATCCTACGTTCTCCCAGCCCTAGGACAGACCTATGAGCTGAGTGGGGGTCCCATCTGTGCACACATCTGAGCAGTGTGACTCACTGATGTGCTTAAATTAGAAGTTTTCCCTGTGTCCATAAGGAAATGTGAAGGCTTGGTTATTGGGACGGGATCTTGGAATTCCTTTTGTCATCTGGTGACAATTAATTTGGTGCAAACCTGAAAGCTGCAGCAACGGCAACAGCAGGAAGGGAAAAGACACTTCATACATAAGAAATCAGAGTCGCTCCATTCTCCAACACTGGCACAGCTCCATGGAAGTGAATTCCTTGCAAACAGAGGAACTGCTCCTGCTTGCATTCCACCCCAAAGTCACGTCCAAGCTCTTAGCACCGCCGTAAACCCCAAACTATCTCGAAGCACTGAAACATCTGTGGCTTAGAGTAGCCAAAGGTTACAATGAAAGGTCCTTTTGCTATGCTCAAGTTATTGTTTTCTTTGCTGAAGAAATGTCCTGCAATCTACAGTTATCTCCTTGAACTTTTCTTTCATACTGCTAAGAACCACCAAGAAATATTTTTATTTGTGAGAGTCCCAGGCTTACGTGACTGTAGAGATGTCCCTGATGATAAAGCACAAGCACCTTTTTCTGCTGCGGTCTTCTCAGACTGCCCCCAGACAGATCATTTATACTGGACAAGTTGATAGATCAGTCCCCTATTCCTTCATTTATGAAATCAGGATAGTAACTTCCTACTTTAGTGAATCCCTTATTGATTGAGGAGCTTGTTCTGAACCTCAGCTGCAACTAGGAGTCACACTGGTGTAAAGGAGGGCAAGAGAGAAGTCATCTGGGGTACCTCAAAGTACTTGCTAATTGCATGTTATATCTATGACGAAAGTAAGAAGGGTTTTGACGAAGAGGTAGGGGATGGGGTTCATCTTCCTGGCCCATGGCCTGGCTACATTCCCTAGGCTGCAGTTTCCTTTGCTGGCTTCTTGCACGAGGGCTTCCTAACCTGCTCCCCCAGGCCAACATGGCCGTGTGGGCACAACGTGAGTCAACGTGATGTCCCTGTCCATGGCCGGTACGAGGAGGCCTCTCAAGGCAGGAGGAGAGTCTGCAAACTGAATTTTACCAGGTGAATGAAATCCATTTAGCTTTCTGATTTTGCAAGTGGGACTGAATTTTAGTGCTGTGACTTCATTGATACTTGAAGATCACTGCAGAGGAATCACTCTGTATAACCTAAAAAGGAGGATCTTTCCCCCTGTAAGTTTTTACTACTAGAACTAGGAATCCTTCTGAGGCAAGAGCCCTGAGCATCCGCTTCGTGGGGCCAGTTCAATGCACTTGAGACTCAGCCGAAATTTGGTGCAACGACTGTGGCTTTGTGCTAATGTGAAGTGCACCCCAATCAGGCCCCCGGACTGATGAGCAAGCCAAATTCAACTGCAGTGAGACCAGTATCAAAGTGCTGTACCAAAATGGCCTCTAGAGTAAAAGTCTTTTCCAAGCAAAATAATTCTATGATTCTATAATATGGTAATTTAAATAAAAAATGCCTTCTCTTAGGACTTCCTTTACCCACTAAGCTGGAAGCCCACTTGCTTCTTTATTGTGCTAAGAAGGAAAAAGAAATAGTCTATTTGACTACAGTCTTTAGCTTGTAGCTTAGATTGTCAGCTAGATTGTGGTAAAATACTGCTTAAAACTAAATTTGTTGTTGAACAGTCAGGAAAAAAAACTAAACCAGAACCACCTCATGAAAAGAATTACGAGCATCAGACATTGCTTACTTGGGATGCCCATTTTTTAGACTGTGTCACAGAAATGCCCCATTCATTGGCCTTCCAACAGCAGTAAGAGGGTTCTGGGAACAAGTCCTGGTAGGTGGGACCTTGCTGTTCATATCTGCGGGGCCAGCATAGGCTACGCAGAAAGCTGAAGTCATCTGCAGTGACTTCATGTTCCATTCAGCACCCATATTCCTGGTTATGCCAGCACCTCTGCTCTGGTTGTTTGGGAATGTTGCTCTCTACCAAACTAATGTGTAGATTCCTGCTGATAAAGTTGTCTGGTTTCATCCTGGGATTTTTCCTCCCCAGTATTCAAGGGGCTGTAGCCTATAGAATGTGCTTGTGTGTAACAGCCTCTTGTTCAGCTTCTGGGATGCATGGGAGCCATGAGAACACATGAGGCTGGGAGGCTGCCAGCCCTGCAGTCCTTAATGTTATCAATGAGCAGCATCAAAATGTTGCTTTTCTTCAACTGTCAATTCCCATGGCGTAATGATAATGTTCAGCAACTTCTCACATGCATCCTCTTTTTGAGAATTGCCCGGGATGTATTCTGATACACAAATACAGCTGGAACAGGAATAGGAAAAGAAGTCTTTGAAGGACAGGGTTCTGATATTAGGTAGACTGCTATGACTCTTTACTGGATTTCTTCCTGGAGAAAAGCCAGTCAGATGCTGTAGAAAACATTTGCTAAAAGCCACATTCCTCCCACCTTGGGTGCTTCTGATGTGCTGAGCTATCAGGTGAAGCTAGTGGCAAGACTCAGTTAATAATTGGTCATGGGCAGGATTTAGTGTAAAGAGCTGTGGTGGGAGTGATGTGATAGATAATATATTGGAATTTCAGTTATGCTGGTCTAAGTTCCTCTGCAGCCAATAGATTTAACCCTAGAGCCCTGTTAATAAAGGTGAAGTAGTTCTATTTTGCCATAAAAAGTTTATAGAAAGAAAGTAAACATGACTTTGACCAAGGTCTAAATGGGGAAACTGAGATATAGTAAAGTGGATGGACTTACCTGGGCAAGTTTGCACAGCACTCAAACCTGCTTGGAATTCCCAAGCCTTCGTGCATGGACCTGCTGAAACTGCAGCTTGCCCCATCTTTCCCTTTCTTTAGTGCCAAGTAAAAACTAACTCTAAACCACAGGGACTTATAAGATCACCTTGGCAGAAAAGCAGTCCACGTTTATACTCTTTTCTATATTCTTAATGTCTAATTTGCCACAGGACTGTTCACCTGAATTTACGTGAGGAGCACCTTTTAGCAGGACATGAAGGAAGTGTGTGCTATCCCAACCTCAAACAGGTTTAAAGTGGGAGTGACATAAACCCAATTTCTTCATTCCCAGGGCCTAGCATGACGAGTGTGCCCCTGGTGACTGCATGAGGATGGTCACAGGTAAGCAGGGAGCTTCCGTGACTTGCCAAGTTGCAGCTTGGCAGCTGAGGCAACGTGAACCGTGTAGGTGAGTTCAGAGCAAGAGGAGTTAACCAGAACCACTTAACTGCACAGGTTTCATTACACATAAGCAACAGAGTGAGAGCACATTACATGGCCAGGCAACACAGCTCGCCCGATGAACAGTAGCACGTGAGCACGAGGAAGACTGGTCTGTTGCAACTAGCTGTACACATGGATTACACATCAGTGACAAGGGTAAGTTCAAGAGAAATAAAAAAATAGTTCAATTTCTAGTTCTTCTACTCTAAAAAAGGATTATGTTTAGCTGAGCACTCATCTAGCCTGACAAGTTCATGTCCCCTCCAGCTTCCTCTCCCTGCAACTACCCCCCAATAATCTCCTGTTTCGGTCAGACACTCACAATACCTTTAAGTGACTTCTCTTTCTAAGATTTGCAAGGGGCTGTTCACTGCTGTGGGCATTTCTGCCAGCTCCACAGCCTACCTTCTGCAGAAGGAGGAGGCAGAGCAGAAAGCAGCAGCAGCAGCACCAAGGCTTCCTTCATCAGTTTAGCCTCATTGAACAACACGGATATTCGTCCAGGAAGGCTTTATGCCCTCAGGATTGCCAGAGACACACAGAATTTAGCAGGCTTAAGGAGCATTTCCTAGGATTCCAGAAATGAGAAAAAAAGGAGAAAGGAAAAATCAAGAAAAAAAAATGTAGCCCAATAGAGCCCTGGCACAGGCTGCCCAGGGAGGCTGTGGAGTCTCCTTCTCTGGAGATCTCCCAAACCCGCCTGGATGCCGCCCTGTGCCCCGTGCTCTGGGTGTCCCTGCTGGAGCCGGGGGTTGGACTAGATGATCTCTCAGCCATTCTGTGTGATTCTGTCATATCTAGAAATGACTTTTCTACATGGATGCGTCTTTTGAAATTGCATGGAAACACAGCTGGCAAATTCAAACTTCGAGATCTGTGAAACCACATCCCACCAGTAGTTTGTCTATTAACAAAGGCTCCCACATCCCAGGCAAGGTGGATCTTTAGTTAAATCAGGTTTTCCGTGAGTGGATTTCAGGACAGCCTGAATAGACCTGGACTCTTTAGAGTCAGCTCTCCTTAATGCTATGGACATATGGGACACAACATAGATCTTTTTTTCATTAGGAACCATCCAGCAGTTCAGGCATTTTCAGCTGTGCTGCAGACATACAGCCCTGCTTGTTCAAAACAGTTTTCCAGCTAAAAGCTGGCAGTGATATTCACCCTGATACGTGTTCACACTGACATGCAGGATTTTGGCCAATGTTTTTATTACTGGCTTAACAGCATCATGCCCAGCCTTCCATGTTAAATACTAAAGTGGCTGCTAATCAGGGGAACAAAAGCACATTTTAACTTGCAGCATCTATCTAGTTTTATAACAAGTCATGGCAACCATTCCAGGGGTATTAACACATAGCAGCTTGTACCTGTCATAAGCAAAGGCAGCATATATCCAACATGAACATAGGCATTGTGTTGCAGAGCGTGCAAAACAAAAAAGGATGAGCTAAAAGCCAGTTGGAGCTGCATGGATTTATACCTAGCATTATAGGTATATATCTGTATATATATCTGGATATAGCTATATATCTTTCACAAAGGATATTATAAGGCATGTGTGAGGGAGGCAGACTTAGCCTGCATACTGAACTTCCATGGAAAATAGTGACTTCTGGAGAATGAACCACCCTCCATCCAAAAAGACACAATTCTTCACAATCAACGGCAAGGGGAGGCCAGTGGATACCAAGCCAAGGATATTTTTTGCCACCTGTCAGTTGTGCTTGTCAAAGCACCTTACATGTCCCAAGCATAAGATCTCGCTCAAGTGCAACCGAGTCTCCAGCCAGGCTGTGGAAACGTGACACATCTCAGGCAGTGTTGAGTGACACTAGTGTTGCCTGAAGAAGTTTATAACTGGGCAACAAGGCAGCCAAGTGAAAGAGAGATGGCTCTTGCCAAAAAGAATGGGAGAAGTTACAAAGGTAATAGGAAAAAAATCCAAACAGAAGCATACTGAGTTGTAGACCATGTTCGAGTTCAAAGCAAGGCAGGCTGCAAGTGTAACCATAGCCAAGGACAAAAGTTTGGAATTCTGTCATATTTTAGCTTGAAATCGTAATAGATTTTTTTTTTACATTATTGGAAATCATCATTTGTGAAGGGCGTAATCAAAAAAAACCAAAAAAAAAGGTTAATGACGACGATCCAGGAAGGATGCTGTTGGTTTGTAAGGCATCGATCTCAAGCTTAAGCACAAATGGTGACAGTGACAGACTGCAGGATGTGAGGAGGACAAAGAACAGTATTTCAGCTGATACCAAATGAAGATCAAATGAATAACAAAAAGGAATCCAAACCATACTGTCAATGATAGAGAAATGATACTGCAAAATTTTTAATAGAAAAAAAAAGATTTATTAAGGATATAAGATGATTTATTAAGGATATAAGATGATATAAGCCCTATATGCTTTATGTGTCCTATTATAAATATAGATCCAGATTTTTTTTTCTACTTAATCTTACTGCAAGCTAAATTACAATTTACTTTGGTCAGACATTAATTTGAGCAAAAGCTAAGAACCAAAGGTTCTGTTGCAATATCCATCCTTTAAAAAGAGCTTCCCCTTACTCTGCAGATAAAGATATTTAGAGATATAAAGACATGTTAATAAAACATGCTGAAAGCAATACTAAATACTAAAGCACTGTAATAACAAGTATTAGTATTTCAATGTCTAAATGTCATAGAGTAGTGAATACTGTCTTAATTAGATTAGAGAATCTCTATTAAATGTCAAGACAAAGTTACTGC
>JAUBOD010000209.1:1474351-1493134 GCA_032353885.1 Nothura maculosa | reverse complement strand
GATTTTTTTTTTATTTGATTGAAGCGATGAGTACCTGATTGAAAGTCCTCTGAAATGCAAAAGTATTTCTTTAAAAATAAAAAGAGAGATCAGAGAAGATCTTAGAGATCAGAATCCATAAAGATGCTTTTGAAAGAAATACATACACACTATAACTATGAAAGATACTGTAATTCATCTTTATAGTATTTTTTATAGTTATAGTGCGTATGTATTTCTTTTTAAACAGAAAAATATCTTTCTTATCTAAACAGAAAAATAGTCTGAGCAATCATGTTTATTTTTATACAGCATTTTAGCTACACTGATGCCTTTTTAGGAGTTTCTCATCCATCAAAGTAAGCATTCCCATTAACATTTAATATTCTCTTTTTCTCCTTTGTACAAAATTATCAGATGGTGGACAAAGACAGGGTGAGGACTGAGGATGCAGGGTTTAGTCATAGCAGACCTACCTTTACACAGTAGTTTCTCATCCAGATGAAACTGGGCCCTTGCCAACTTGCTTTATAGGCTAGTTCAGAGCTCATAAAAGTGGTTAAGGTTACAAAGACTTGAAGAGAATTTTTCATGTTTCTGTCAGCCTAAATTTAGAGTGTAATCAGGTTTATACATGTCTTTTTCTTTTACACTTCAGCCTGACCTGTGACAAGAGGGTGCTATGAGCTGCTTAAATGGCTCCATTCAGTCTCACAGTTGTTAGACTGAGATCTGAAGTCACTGAAACCTGGACTTCAAAATCCATATTAGATTATTGTAGTTAAATATAACAATTACATTTTTAATGCAAGCCAAATGGGTAAAAAAAAAGTGAAAGTCTTATTTCACATAAAAGGCTTAGTTATCCAAATTGGAGGTTTTTATTTGTTTGTTTTTGTTTTCTTGTTATTTTTTAATAGAATTCTAACTAGGACAATGTGAGCTATTACAATTGGACAAGCTTTGGATTTAAAATGAAAAGGTTTCCTGGAGTGAAATAGAGTGTTTGTGGTAGATTTAGGACACAGAGTACAAAGACCATGAGAATAATATAGAAAAAGAGTAAAGCATAGTTGAATTAAAGAAACTGAATGCACTTCACTGTGTATATCTTACATTGCTGCAACTAATATTTATTTTTGCATTGTATTTGCAGCTGGACATAGAAATCCCATGGCAGACACTATCTTCACTGTGACTCTAGAGATATGGGATAAGAGCCTCCATCCTGAAAAGCTTGATGTATGAATAGGTAAGGAAGGAAGGATAGAGATATGCACAGAAGATGGATGTTACTGACTGTAAGAAGACCTTTTAGCTTACTGCTGTCCCATTGGAGACATTGCTAGAAAAGCCTTGAATGTCAAAGATTCTTCTAAAAGTTCCAAAGATTTTTCCAAACGATCCCTTTGTTTTAATGCTTGTCTTAAACCTTTATTTCTAAACAATTTGATCCATGCTGCTTCCTCCACTGATGCACAGCCTACCATGGGAAAAAAGATGTGCAGCCACTATGCTTCTCCCTTCAGGGAGTCCAACTCCATTATACCCCACAGAAAGATAATGTGTTTCCCCCAGACAGCCCTTTCCCCAGAACTGCCTTTGCTTCAGCTCAAGCTTATGACTACTCAGATCAGAAGAGAGTGGTTTTCCATACATAAACAGTTGAGGCTTACTGTCACCTTTGTGCTGTAGCAGAAGTGTTTTGATCCAACTCCTGATTTCAGACTGACCTCACTATGTTTCTCCCTTCCCAAGGATCCATGTTTTCCATTCTTTAACATCGTAGAGTAAATCCTGCAACTAACAGGGATCTAGCTTAGACGACAACACTTGCAGCTGCTGTTGTTGTCAAGATGCCTTGGATGAAAGTCTTTTCTCACTCTCCTCCTCCCTTTTCTTGTCTTGCAGAACACGAGATAGATATTTTAAAACAAATAAACAACAGATGAGTTACGGAGAGATTCTGAAAACAAACATTTCTTAAAAGCCATTTTCCACTGGCAGTTTCCTTTAGTGTGCAGGTGCATGCTTAAAGCAATACGTGGTGGCCATACAGCCGCAGCTAATGAAAGGCCTGTTTGTTAAAACTTGCACTTGTTGTCCCAAAGGATTTCAGACTCTATAGGGAACATTGAGAAGCTTGTAAACATAATACATTTAAGGGATGTGGAGCAAAAACTCTAAAGCGGATTTGTCTTCAAATAATGAATGACTAGATAAGAACTAGCAAAAGGGGCATTAAAAAGTGAGACTGTAAGACCTAGGACTGTCTTAGCATTGCCTTGTCATTTCCATTGAACTTCAGTGACTTCTATTTCTGTATTGATTAAACATAAACTACAATATAGTACTACATTGTTAAATGATATTTTAGTGTATTAACTATGGTTGCACTTGTGCCATGTTTTGGGATATGTCCACTGCAGTCAGTGCCTGAATCCTGCAGTGGCTAATGGATTGGAACTACAATGTGAAAAAGCAATCAAGATACCCTACAGAAAGAAAAAACGGATCATTGTGCTCATTCATGGCTGAAGGGCAGTGAGAAATGCAGTACAAGCTCACTCGCTAGGTCAGTGAGAGAGCTTGGAGTGAAACCAATAAAATGTTTACCGGCATTACAAGCACTTTGTGAATAGGATGCCTGTCACATTAATTGCACTGGTCATTCTAAAAAGGGAGGACTAAAAATGTTTCTAGTGAAGATAAAGAAGAAACATAGATAAAAAGCACGGTTACCACCCAAGAATGAACCTGTTTTTCTGACTGAGATTTAATCTAGCGTGAGCTGCCCTGTACTCTTTTAAATTACATTGCCATTACTGAGTCCCTCATAAAGGAAGATGATGTTTTACAGTGGGGCTGGACAATGCCTGGCCATGTATCGTTTACAGATCTCCGGGCGATAAAAGTATTTTCAGTATTCACCATCTGAGCCCAGTTTTTAACACACTCAGCTACACTGCGCATGTGACGTGGTCTGGAAGGCCCAGGGCCATGACGGATTTGGATCCCAGCTGTCTGAGGTGGAGAAACGCTATTCCCATTTTCCAGCTGCAGGGCTGGAGCACAGAGGAACTTGACAGATCAATGGAAGAACTGGAGAGGTAGACAGGGAATGACGCAGGAACTGCGTCTCTTCTCCATCCTTCACCAGAGCTTGACAGCTTAGTGTGGGTTATGTGCCAGAGCGTATTTTTTCTGTCTTACATGACTGGTTCAGCATGCTGCTAGAAGCCCAGGGAGCTTGGAGATGTTCCCAAGCTGTTCAGCGGAGACATGACAGCCGGGCCAAGTTTGTCAGTGAAGCAAGAGTTTCTTGAACCCTTTACTAGAAAGGCAGTACTGTTTCCTGCTTCAAATCCATGCAGTCATGCTGGTCAAGAGCCAAAGGATGTGGGCCAGCTGTAGCAGAGCTGGGGCCTGGCCATTGGGTGAGCTCTGTGGTGGGGAAGAGGCCCCCAAATGAGGTGGGGCTGCTCGGGGCCATTAAGGCCTGTTGGGGGCAGTGAGGCCTTGCCACATCAGTGGAGCTGCCTCCATCCACAAGGGCCGTGAAGAAGCATTAAGGCAGGAATTAAGTCAGAACGATGTCATGCTGGTGTTAGTTATAAACGGCTTCCTTTAGAGGTTTACATAGCAGACAACAAAAATGTTTTAACCAGAAGAGAAATACACATTCTAATCACATGCCCTTCATTTGCTGACTTAAAGCTGCCCTTACTCAAGGGGAATAAGGGAAGAGAAAGCCCCTATCTCCCTTGGAAATCTGTATTCCGTAAAGTGGGAGCTTTTCAACATGTGTAATTGATTTACGCTCCAAGAAAAGGAATGATTTTTTTCCCCTCCCTACTCCTTAGCAGCTTGATTGGAAAGTAATTGCTTGGCTTTCAGGAGGCCAAGGCAGTCAGAGATCCAAGGCCTACGTCAAAGCTGGTAGCCCTAGTGCCACATCAAAGCCACACAAAGGTGGCTCTGAGCAAAACCAGGCCGTGTGGTGGTAGCCCGAGCCAACTGAGACAATATTTAGACATCTGCAGGCAGTCTCTTTTATTTAGTGTTTAAAAGGTGGTCATTTGATCGACCAGAGCTTGAGTTTGCTTGCTGGGGCTGAAGGGGGTGCTGTGAATATCCAGCCAGATGTTCAGGCTTCAGACTTGGGTGCTGGTTTCTTGCTCCCCGTTGCCCCCTAGTGAACTCAGAGGCTATTTCCTCTCTGCCTTGGATTCATTTTTTTTCTTTTTCCTATTTGAGCTTTTTGCTTATCAGTTTTCTCAGATAAAAATAACATAAAAGGAAAGCCTGAAAAGTACAAGCACCCACTTGGGCTACCTTGTTCTTGCTACCTTCTTGGGCTAACTTGTTCTCTGCTGCTCTTATCTCTGCATTTGCAAATCTTGATCTTCACATTACCTTCTCCCGTCCTTTGAGCAAGACAGCTTCTCCATGTTGTGCATGGCAACCAAATGACCTCCTTAGGAGCCCTGGTATATTTTGACAGTAGGAAGGAAGGTCCCCTCTGATCAGTCCTAATTCTGACCCCTGTCATGGCCCTCAACTGCCAAAAGAAGGGGTGAGATACAAAGAGCTTCTGGATGAGGTGCTAGATTGAGCCTTGGGGACTCCAGTGCAGCTACTGAATCTCTTCCAGCCTTTTTGTGTGATTTCGGCAAGTCATTTAGTTGTCCTGTGTCTCTATTGGCCTGTCCTGGGAATGCCCCTTGTCTTCATGATTTGTGTTATGAGTCTGCTTTTATAATTAAAAAATGCAGGAGCATGAAGTGGGCAACATAGACCTTGTCAGCAGATACAGTTCATAGTATCTGACATATAACTTGTACACCTCTGCACTCAAGTCAAGCCTACTTTCTTCATGCCTGGTTCCTTTTTTTGCCATCTGGCTCTTTTCCTAGCTTATTCCATTATTTTCCTTATGCTTTGAAGTTCCCAAGAGCAACATGGACCAGCAGGGTAAGTAAAAAACCCTGCTCTTCTGGTCCTTAGCAAAAATTAGAGCTTGTAGACTCATTATACACTGACAACACTTACACAGCAAACAGCAGCTGTATTGATTTGCATTGGCACCTAGAAGATTCTTTGAGAAACATTGCACTTTACACATCAGTAATTAGATCCAGAAAGAAAGAGCTCAACAGATAATGCCTGAAATAAATGTGCCTTCTTCAGTTTAATTCCAAATGAAGCAATAAATTACAGGGCTGAAACACTTGAAAACCTTAGAAGCAAAATTAATCACCCCTTGCAAACTGCAAACATTGATTTAATTGTATCTTTGGAGGGGAAAGGCTTGTCTGTGGACGTGCTTCATTTATAAATTGCAGAATATCTGCTGATTACAAAAGCTGAAGGAATTAAAAGATCATTTTTCTCAAAGAAAGCACACATTTATTGTAGGAGGCTAATCTTTCTGGAGTGAAATCTTTATAATCTTCGTGAGACTAATCTTTTCTCTAATCTAAGAGTAAGAATATATAGTAGCTAAAGTCAGAAGATTAATAGGTGTTTTCATACTTTGTAATTCCAAGGCATTTCAAAGATTTCAAACCACAGAACTTCTATATGGCCTTGTCACCACTATATATGATAAAAACCCATGTATTAGGAAAGAAAGGATGTGAGGTAAACACTTAGGTATATGTCATTTGACATACCTTTGAGGCATACCTAGGACATCCTGTGCAGAGGCATGTTCCAGTTATCTGTATCTGTATTCGATTTGCCCATAAGAAATTTCCCCCCCAGTGCCAGCGAGCTACTTTTGGCAGGAGCATGAATGAAAGCAGCAGAATCTGTGAGTGCCTCCATGGGAAGAGCAGAGCAGGTACCAGAACTTTAATCTGCTGCTTTCCTCTAAGAGAAAGGCAGGAAGAAGCAAGGAAGGAAAATGCAGCCAAACTCAAGCAAAAAATTGTGTGCAACTTTTTCATTATAATCCTGACCTAACTGAACAAGCCATGCACTAATGGATGCACCGTGGATACATTCAAATTGTGACTGGGTGACTTTCATACCTTTGTATGAAACCAAAGTCACTCAATAGTGGATCAGTGCTACAGAAAAAACATGTCCTGTGACATACAGGAGAGAGACTGAAGCATTTAATGCTTCCTTCTGGCCTCAGATCTTACAGATGTGAGTTTCATTGCACATTGCACATTTTTAACATGAATAATTTTCAGCTTCCTTGAGAACATTTCCAGGCATTTTAGTACACTCCAAAAAAGTTACAGCACGAGAATTTATAGTGGCATAGATGTAATTGTTCAGAATTTAACTTTAATATTCTGAATATATTTCCTCATAATATAGGACTGTATTCTCACTCAGTGGATTTATTTTACTTTATTTCATAAACATTATTTTTACCGAATTACCTTTGAATAAAGCAATATTTTAATTACAGCCTTTTTTAACATTAATTAAGAAGTTTTGAATGTTTGGCTATTCCCTAATAGAATAAATTACTATTCAACTCCTAGCTTTAAAGAAATACTATCTTACTGTAGAGGAGTTCTAGTTGTGGTTGTAGTGTGCTTTTTTTTGTGAAAAGAAAGAGAATATTCTGCATCTTGAATTCATTACATAAAAATTGGCTTAAATTAGATGGAAAGAGAACAAAAGAGGAGAACTCTGAAATGGGAGTGAGGAGAGCACTAGTAAGTATGGGGAAACTTTCTTTTATTATTTTTTTTTTTTTTACCCTTTTTAAAAACACTATCCTGTTGTGGTTCATCCAGGCAGGATTTAAGCTGATTGCCAGCTGGAGAAAAAAAGTGGCGCCCCTCATTCTGCCCATCATTAGAAAGCAGCAGAGCTGAGGGGACCTCAGAAGAAGATTCCAACTTCCTACTGGGAATTCTCTTGTGCAGCCTGCTCAGTTTCGCGCTTTCTCTGTGCAGATTCCCAGGTTTTGGGGAGAAGCTGCTGCCTGGAAGGGAATGGCAGGAGCTCCCTCTAGTGAAGATGTCTCCAGCGCACGGGCAGGTGTGCAGGCCCAGGCGCTTTCCACTCTCTTGCTGGAGCATCCCCAAAGCTGCTTTCCACGTGCAGTGCTCTCGTGTCCTCATTGCAAACACAGGCTATAAGTCGCTAAGACGCTCTGGAAAGCTGGAAGTTCTGTCTCTACCCAACCAAGGGACCTTGTAGACCATATTCGGCACTGGCAGAGGTTGGGGCCAAACCATTCCCTGAGAGGCGTCAGGCTTCCCTGCCTTCTCCCTGCCATTCAGAGTGTGTGTTGTAAGCTCACAACCTGTTCCTTTCCCTCATGCAAGCTAATGTTGCCTGATCTTCTCATTCCAGGCATGGATCCTCACCTTTCTCCTTTCACCTCTTCTCTGCAAATGACAGGTATGGCAGCAACAACAAGAGCAGAGCTGGTACTTCTGTTTGTCCTTTGAGATAAAATAAACTCAAACAAGGAAGCACCAGATATTCTGAACATTGAGATAGGAACATTGTACTCTTGGTACTCACATGAATGTGAGTAATAAGCATGTCTCCATGGTTATTACTACTTGTGCTGCTCTTGGGAAATCTTCTAGTGCTGCTATAAATACAGCAATTTTTCATTGCTACCTAGTTATTTTATTGTTTATCCCTTATTTGATATTAAACCAATGTGATACTTTGAATTGATATTAATTAATCAAGGTGCTGCATAACACAAACTTCAGCTAATGTGGTCATGGAGACCTAATTTCCCTGCGTCTGAGATCAAGAGGAGGCAGTAGCTAAAGTGGAAATAATATTCCCCAAACTTAACTCCTCTTAAGAGATCAGTCTCTTAAACTCACCATGTAATTCTAAATGTCTTTACTGCTGACAAGCATCACTCACCAAACAATCTTAGATCCAATTTTCCCAACTGATGTGCAACTCAGAAGGGAAAGGTGACTGTGAGTATATGACAGGATTCCTGTGTGCTTCTCTGTGGTCTTGAACTGAGTGGAGCACATGGAAACTTGAAGTTTCCTGGGCTGCCATATTCAATGAAGGATAGGTGAGAGGCGAGCAAATTAACGTACATTAAAGCTGGTGAGGAAAGAAGGAAGTTTTGCTTTTTATTTTGAATTATCTGAATTATTTTTGAATTATTGGTTGAAATTATTACAAGTAGGATGGATTAGAGATAATATTAGAAATAAAACCCTACTCGTTCATCTAGGTTCAGATTCAAAGTCATTTTGAGGAGCTTTGGGTTGAAGTCAGTTCATTCGCTGACAAATTTAGCTCAGTCCTCATTTGGTGGAAGTCAAAATCAATGTAAAAAGCTCTCCAGGCAGTTTGCATTCACAGTTTGCATATGAGTCAGGGTGCCTTCTATGTATTCAGAAGCACCAGCCTGAGAAACTCCCCTCATTACATTTTAGGAAAACTGTGCCACATGCTTATTTCTGGACATCTTCTCTGGTAAGCAGACCTAAATAGTCCTTAGGGAATTACGAAGTCAGCTGTCTGCTCTTTCCTCTTTTATTCACAGTATCCTGGTTTATGCTATACATCTTTAACTCTTTGTTTTCCATGGCATATATACCTGGTTTCTAGTCTCTACACTTTCGTAGCTTTCCTAAACTACTTCTTGCTGAAAAAATATTGCTGTTTATTGAAACTGTCTTAGAAAATGCAGTTCTCTGCTGCCTTTGCAAGGTCACTATCTGTATATCCAGGTCCCTATGGCAGACAGCAAAACTGAAATTTCTCAGAAATGGAGAAGGAAGCAGCCCTACGTGTGCTAAACCCCTCTCCTTTCCCCCTTAGCTCGTTATTGCTTGGCTTTCACCAGCAATTCTCATTCCCTGCTGCTGCAAGCATAATATGAGTTCGCCTACTGGAGATGCTGCACCACTTCCCAAGCTTGTCGGGACCTCCACTGCTGCCAGAAGTGCTCGTGGGCAGGAGCTGATCAGGAAGATGGAGGAAAATGTCAGAACAGAGTCTTGTCTGCCAGGAAGACTTGGGATTCCATGGAGTTGTTCCAACACCTGCAGAAATGGAGATGCGAGGCAAAGTGAGCTGAGGAGTGGAGAGGTAAGGACAGGAGAGGCGAGGAGAGGAGAGATCACTGATTCTAGAAGAGGATTAGGTTTGTATGCATTTTATTTATTTTCTGATATTGGAAGTACATTCCAAAGTCCTCAGCTATTCATTCATTCATTCATTCATTCATTCTTGCATTTTTCATCACATCAGCACTCAGGCCATGGTCTAGAACACTGGTTAGCTAGGTGCTATGCAGTCACAAAATTAAGAACGTAGCCTTATAACGAAAGAACTTTTTATTTTTTTCATGCTTATTTTTTGGACTACACTGCAATGTGGACTCTCTTGATTATCAATTTAACATTGCACTACCAAATATACAGATGAGAGCCTCCCACAAAATATGGAATGTGAATGTGGGGTCTAGATTTCCCAACGGACAAGCAAGATTTACTACAATTTACTACTCCTAATAGTAAATAGTAAGTTCTAGCTAAACTTTGTTGGTTTGAGAAATGAATTTAGACCATTTCTCCATGCCACAGGAAGAAAGAGAATAGTCAAAAATAATTTCATGAGCACTAAATAATGCCAAGGCAGGATTTGTATCGTGATGTTGTATAGTATTGGTTGAGTTCTCTTTTCTTCCTGTGCACGGAAACTGTGCCAAGGTCTTTTTGTGCTCATCCCTTCTTGAGAAACACTTGGTTACTATTGTGTTTGCAGAGGCTAAGGGTCAGTTTTAACACACGATCTGAGCTGAGGTTGTGGAGAGACAGTGGGAGGGGACGGTGACCCAGTGAGATGTGAAAAAGAAAAAATTCCCCATAGCTACAAAAGGAGGTTGGTAGAAGAGCCCAATGCTGTGGGTCCTGCCCTGTGCTGGCTGTCTCTTTAAAACAGTACTTTTTGTGCTTAACAGAAGAAGTAAATGTAATTAAATTAATAAATAGGAAATGCTTCTGCTAAAGGATTTGCCCTCAGGAACAGTACTGTGATAGAGGCAGAGAAGCTTCATCTTCCATGTATGTAGCAATAAATACAAAAGGTCAGGGACTGTTTCAGTGGCACCTGGCACTGTCTAGTTGAAAGAGGATTTACCAAGATGTGCTGGAGAATTACCAGGTAATTCAGAATGAAAGGTGCTTTATCTGTATTTGATAACATTGTGCAACACCGTGCGGATATTAGTCGTGGATTTGAAACCTCAGAATGAATATATAAATGAAACTACCAGTGGAAACACAAATAGCTAATGCTTTTTGTGTTTAAAAACAGGAAAAAAAGAAAAAAAAAAGATGTTTTCACTTCTTAAGCAGCTTTCTCAACTTGTAGAGCAGGTAGGCGTGCTGTGGCCTTTGCCTCATTGCAGATGAGGGAAGAGAAGTAGCTGCCGAGGAACAGAACTATAAGGTAACGCACTGATCATTTCTCCAAGCATAACTAGGATGTACACCAGTAAGTATGAAGTATTTCTCAGTGGTAATGGCACATTCCAAAGATTCACTGCATTTCTATCAAATTGACTCACCATGTACATGCAGCTCCTAAACACAAGAAGCTGTCAGAGATATTATTGGGAATGTGATGCACATTTTCGTGATGTACAAATGGTCTGCAGTGAGCAGCAGTAATAGAAGCAGCGTGATACGTTTTGACCGACTCTTGATAAGCTTTCCTGGAGGATTCTTGCAAATTAGCTTAGTTCTGCTCATCCTCACGCTGTCACGAACCCATGGCTGAGAACATGCTTGAAGTGATTTCTGGCTTTTAAATTTAAAGATGGCTTATTGAATCAACTTAAGTATTAACCAATTTTAGCTCATTTTATCTAATTGGAATCTCAGTAATGGAACATCCCAGCCCTTTCACATCTTGTTATGGAGACATGCATTTCTGGCACAGCTGCATGACTGAACTGGTGCTCAAAGCAGTCTTTATGCTATTTCTGTCAGCTTCTCCTAAAATGTATTCCACATAATCTTTCTATCGTAAAGAATGCATTTCTCTTCACTTCATATTTAAAGGAATAATTAAGGAATTTGGGTTTTGAGCAAGAACTCAGAGAGGTTTTTTTGTTTGCCTTGGTCTCGTGCAGGAGCTGGGATGTGTCAGTAGTTCTGGGAAGCTGCCTTGTCAAACTGCTCTTGTTTAGCAAGCTCCTTGAGCTGGGAGGCAGAGCTGCCAGGAAGGCTGCTGCCTTCCCCTATTTCATCTAGTCATGTCAAGTGCAACGGCTAAATTTGGTCTCTAAGGAGGTTACAACCAATCCAGCTACCATTGGTCACCTTTCCTAACCTGTGTTTTCCCAGATGAGCCAGTGGGTAGCAGGTAGGATTTGTAGCAAGAGTTGATGACCTACTCAAAAATGGCTGAAAATTTCCTGTCAGAATCAGATTTTGATGGAAAAGTATTCACTTGGTGTATTTTTTTAAGAGAAATGGCACTTTTGCTGACAAATGTCTGTTTTCAGTTGAAAGCTTTTTGGATTCTCTGTTTGCGGGACTCATGGCAAGTCAGTTTTCTCCAAAAGACTTCATAAGTTATTAGAGTTTCAGCTTGCTGCATGGATTAAATGTATGATTTCCTAGGAAGACAATGTGAAAAATAAAAAGTGGAAGGTAGAACCTGTAGAATATATTACTGACTTGGAGAAGGGAGAGTGGAACAAAGCTGGAGGTTGGCTAAGCTACACAAATAGTGCCAGGAAATCGCAGCTGCTCTGGGTCTGACTTGTCAAGCCTAACATTTTTTAAAGGAAAAAATAAACATTCACATTTTATGTTTTACCCTGAAAAGATGAGATATAATGCTAGAAAAAGGCTGTAACCTCCTTTCTTTCTAGGATAGAAGTCCTGATGCTCAAGCTATAATATCCCTTTGCAGAATGCATTGTCATGCTGAAATGCTGCTTATTGCCTTCTATGTGAGTAGGACTTTAACTTCAGATGGTCACACAAACTGGTTAACGTAAAATTAGGGACCAGAAATGCCATCGTTGCCGATCATAAACTCAATGAGACTCAATCTTAAGCCAACAGACTATCCCCATAGAAGCAGATTAAGATGCAGAAAGACGGTAAGATGCCCATTGTGGCAAATGGCCTCCTAAAATAATGAGTTTTGTCTTGGCGGCTTGATAGCTCTGATCCTGCTGGATGGCACTTCCAAGCAGACCTTCTCCTGAGGCTGCAGCTCCACCAGCTCATCATCGGTGCTGGAGCTGGAAGAGTTATTCCCATCCTGACACGCTGCTTGCTTCCATCACTGCCTGCCTGTCACCTCCTGCGACAGCGCCAACATTTGCACAGGTGAACAGTGAATTTGTCCTTGCTAGACTCAACTCAACGACAGCAGGAAGCTGGTTTTAACCTAGAGCACTTCCTGGAAGAGGTTCATTGTGTGAAATCTGCAGGAGTGTCCCAGCATGCGCAGGTGCTGACATGGAAGGCAAAAATAGTTCATGACAGCATAGTTTTCAAAAAGCCTGTGAAGCTCTCACATTCTGTGGAGATTAAGGAGTTGGCATACAAGCGAAACAAGAGGAATATTACACAGAGCCCAAGAATGAGACACCAAGATGCTTAGAGCAGTACAAGAAATTAAACTGGCACCTTTGCTGTGACAATACTGAGGAAATCTTGACAACTACAGGCAAGGAAACCTGCAGTTTTTATAAGTGAAGATACATAGCGCTGTGTGAAAGAACAGCTGCAAGCAGAAGCAAACTGTAGGAGCATTTGGTTGCTGAAAGCAGGTTTCTGTCTGGCAAGTTTGTATGAAATGGAAGATGTGTCACACGTAAACAGAGAAAAGCTTAGAAAAAGAAGAAAAACTTAAGCCTACGGACAAATCACATTTAAGATGTGAGACATTGGCAAACATTACAGAAAACCACTATTTTTGACAAGAGATTGAGCAGCCAGAGCCAAATAGTGAATCATGTCACATCATAAACAAAGCTGTGAAAGAAGCTATAGCAAATGTTAAACCAGTACACTTTCAGGTAAATATGAAAAAATAGTGGAGAAATCAGACATGAAGGTTATCTGTAAAACCACTAGACTTTTTTTTTCTTAAGAAAAATGAAAATAGGATTTCATTGACATGCCAAAAATGACCTAAGGGTTTGTGAGAACTGTGCAGGCTCCAGGGTCCCATCAGTCTTCTTCAGGCAAAGGCAGTAGTGCCTTAAACAGAATTATAGAACAGAGACTAAGTAGCAAAGGAGCAAAGCAGATTTCTCTCCAGAATACCCTATGCCCACCTGGTTTTTACCCTAATAGTCATTGAAGGGATAATTTAACAGCAAAAGCTTCTCACAGACTCTACATATTTTAAGAGAGCTTTTGGCAGCCTTCAGTATCAAGGTAATTCTAGAAAATCAGGAAACATGATATCCAATGAAAATAAGTCATCATTTTTTTTTTTAATCAAATCTTACTTTTATATATTCAGTAAGCAGAACTTCAGGGAATGGTTTTCAACTCATCAAACATAGACTTCAATGGCAAGTGAAGATGTCTTCTTTTGATTCCTCTGTAACTTTGGGAAAGATTTAAACATTTGTTTAATACAACGTCAGATAGCTGAACAGCATCAAACCTGGAGATTTGGGTTTTGCCAAGGAGACTATGACAGCCCACACAACACGGTTACGAGGGCTTGCCCAGCATCTCTGAGAGCTAGACTTAATAACTAGCAATGAAAAAGAAAGTCTTGTGGGAACTCACCAACTCTCTGGGCAAATTTGGTGAAGGATGTCAATAGTGGTGATAAAGATGATATCCAGAAGAGATCAAAGTGAAGCTTTGCCCAGCTTAAACGCCTAAAAAGTTAAGTCTACAGACTTAACAACAGCAAAAAAATGTTTGTTTAGAGCTCTGCTCAACAAAATCTATTAATCCTTTGGTAGCACCTATGACGCCTACACGCCCAGTGTAGACAATACATGATAATACAGGATAATGAATGATTGCAGAGATTTTAGGCAACCTCTGTGTTCATTTCTTCTTCCTCACAGTGGGACAGTATATTACAAAATACAATTTTGAGAAGCCTTCCTCTTGAAGAATGCATTGACTTCCAAAATACCTGAAATGAATGTAGCTGAAAAAGAAGAAGAAGCCAAGGGACCTGGGAGGTAAGACACTCTTGCATCAGAGTATTTCAGAAACATCTCTTCATTTGGCAAGCAGATAGTTAATTTTTTTGTTTCATAATGTATTATACACACATATCACTGTAGCTAGGTCTACAATGTACTCTAAAAATGAAATGTCAACAAATGTTCTTTATTTAAGCAGCTGTTTCATTTTATTTCAAAGTCTCCTATCTAATAGGTCTTTTCTAGGCTGACGGCAGCTCTGGCACACGCTTATGTACATAATAAATGTACAGGTTTGTGTAAGAGGAATAGATTATGGAGTTTGTGTTTCAAAAGCCTGTTCTCAGGGCTGTGTTGTATGCAAGGAGTACAGCTCCACTTGTGATCCAACCTCCCTGGCTCCTTGGTAGGACCCCGTGCATAACTGCAAGCCCAGGCTGCATTCCTCCCTGCCTCTGAATCTAACAGGAACGTTGGCCTTGAATGGGAGGTGACAAAGAACTCATGGTTTTTCTAGGTCAGTGCCACTGTGCAATCAGTGTAGGCTTCCCGTGCTTTGCAGTGGCACCAATAAGCAGCAGATTCAATTTAATTCGTTGCCCCATAGTTTCTCCCTGGAAAGCAAACTCAGATCAGCCCCCTGTAATTCCCTGGCTATCCAAGGGGAGCTCAGCCAGCCTGGAAACAGGGAGTCAGCACTTAGGGATTCCCAGGATCAACTGCTGCTGGAAAGCAGGCTTGCTGTACTTGTTGCTCTACTAAATGTGCTCTTAGCAATCAAATTTCTCAGGACAGCCCTCTTTGGTGAAGGTGAAACCAAGCCTAGCAAATATTATTTTTATAATGGATTATTTTGAGACACCTTTTATCTAAACTAGTTGATTAAGAAGTCACTTCCCAGAAGTGTGGGGCGTATTGATTCCCAATTTATGTAAGAGAGAGCTCGTGACTACTGAGAACTAGACTTCTCATGGATCTGAGCAATTCTTCCTCTTTGAAACTCTGATGTATTTTATGCTGTGTTTCATGCTATCTGTTCAATTGGCAATGGAACAGAGTCATTATATGATCATATTTTTACAGTGTGACTCATAATTATTAAAAAATCATTATTCAGGTAATGTAACATAATGTATTCCAGAGATGCTGCAATTAGAGAAATCTGCTGCCACTAAAGTGTCAGTGGAATAGCTCTGTGTTAGCCTCTCTCTCTCCAGTCCATTGATCTTTGGGCTGTGCACTTTCAGTAGTCCCATCTGGGAATTCTAATTCACACAGCAGGAATGAGTGTCAAAATTCCCTCTTTAATGTCATTCTCTAGTGATAAAGGAGACTGAATCACTGGGGCTCATCCTCTGTGGCAAAGAACCGCAATGGGAAAACGGTAAGCTTTAGTTCAACGAGCCAAAGAGCTCCATTTGCAGTTAAAAATGCAGAAGAAAAGCCTGAAAACAAGAAGTGCAGCCTCTGGGTACACCTCCTGTGAGTCCCATGCCTGGGGTATCCGAAGTGTCACTCACAGCTGAGCTGCAAGGATGGTGACATTCCCCTCTCCTGCTTGCAGTCCAGCTTTTCCAAATGCTCTTGAATGCCAGTGATGCCTCAAAGCCCAGCAGAGAAATGCCCTGTCTGCAGAGGACCACGCGAAGCAGCAGCAGCAGGTCAGCTCTTTGGCACTTAGGGGATTGCAAATAAAATGCCCTTAAGCTTCTCCTAGAGCGGCTGCCCTTGATCAGTAAAGGGATTCCCGAGGGAACTGAGTTTTCTCCTCACATCCACCTTTCCTTCCAGGAAGCCTTTAGAGTAATAAAAGTTACCTGTAGATGTATTGTATTGCATGCAGATTTTTGGCAGGAAAGGGAGATTTTGTCTTTAGTACATAATCAAAAGGGAAGGTCCATTTGCAAATGAAGTCCCAGTTCTTTGCAGATCCAAACATCTCTTGAGAGAGCAGCATTCAGGAAGTGCTATTTAAATAATACATCATTTTAATTTGGACAGTTTGTTGCAAATTCAACTTCTAAAGAGTCGTTCCCGCTGGTCTTTTCCTTATTTTTATGTCCCTTTGCAGATATGAGCCAATTTTCTGCCTGGGAGTCTATTTCTTAGCAAGCTTGCTAAAATGAATGTGGGTGAAGAACCAGTGCACTTCCAGTTTGGACTGGCTGTTTGTAGCAAAAGTCACACACACACAAAAATCAAAATTTCCCAGACTTCCAGCCTGGAAGTAGGGTCCAAGGAGGGGTTTGTTCTCCACAAACACACTTCTGGGTTCTAAATGGAAATATTTAGCGACATTCTAATAATGCAGCTGGTCCCCCTGGTGACAGTATTGTGGGCAGGCTGGGCTCAGCAGCCTGCCTCTCCTCAGAATCAGAGAGATCTTGTGTTTTGAATACAGAATCTTGCATTTTGTGGAGCTCCCCATGTCCTGGGTAGGATGTAAGGCAGAATAAGGATCCTGCTTTCTATCAGCAGGCATTAAGGACTTCTCACGGCACAGTTACTGCCAGCGTTATGGCCAACTTGCAGCTGAAATCATTCCACATTTTACTCGTATTAATTCACCCTCTTTTCAGTCGCATAAACCTTATGCCTCCCTTGAACCATATGGAGACTGTAGGTTGTTACATAGCTGTTCTGCTGCACCCTGAGCACAGCTGAACTTTCCTGGTAAAACAAATCCTGGCAGTACAGCTTTCAGCTGCCTCTAATGAGGTATTTGAGACTTCATTAATGTTAGAAAAGGGTCTTGGAAATGTCTTGCTGGAAGACATCTGTGAGGGTTTTGCTGGGAAATGCAGCAAGTGCAGGACCACTGATGATTTCTGCACTAAAGCCGTGGATACACGAGGGTCTGCATGTAGGATCCAGATGCATTTCAAGCAAATTTTCATGCAAATTTTTAGTTATAGTGGAACTATAGAGTATCTCCTTTTTCTGTGATGCTACCAGGATCCCTACAGTCCATCTGGGCAACATGGGCTGCAAGGTGGGAAGGAGTTAAAACCTAATAGCTACTCACTGCCCGGCTCAACCATTTTATAGTTATGCCTGGCTGTGGGCTTCATAAACCGAGATTCCGCTTCATTCTGGGCGAGGGCAAAGCGAGGCTGATGCAGCTTTAAGTCCTGGCGATGAGATCATCTCCTTTTTATAGCAGCTGAAGTCATCCACCGGCTGCACGGCAGCACCCGGACTGCACGGAGACAGCGCGATCCGGGAATCTCTTCCCAGGTGACCAGGGAGCACGTCGCCCGCCAGCTCGTCCTGTGAAACGTGGCTCCTAGGCCCTCTTTTATTTCTTAGAGGCAACAAAAGATTTGGCTGTTCATACGTTATTACCTCTACAGCCATTTCATTCTGTGCTTATGGATATGGAAGTGACACAACCTGTCTTTTTCCACATGGAGAAATCAGTGTAGCACCTTGAATCTCAGCCGGGGAACCTGCTGCACTTGTGGAGCTGTTCCTAGTCAGCAAGGAAAAGCAGTAAGGCCCGCCCGGGGAAGTCCTGCGCCTTAGTACCATTCCTCACTAGACGGACACCCAATGTCACAGCCAGATTTCTTTCATTTCCTATGAAATCTGGCGGGAAGAGAGGCCATCTTCCTTCACAGGAGCACAGGCCTAACCTCACAGGCAGCCGTGCTCACATAGGCTAAGTCTAGCGTGAGTCTAGCATGGTTGTCACCTTCGTGCAGCGGGGATGCTCAGCGCACAGGTCATCTCCTCAGCCCTGCCTTGGCCCATCTGAAACCTCCGTGCCTGTTTTCTTAAGCCGCACCGGCACGGGGGCACCCATTCATCAAAACAGTGCCTATATTTAGCCAGTCCTGTTTTGAAAGCTGAGCAGTGTCACTTCTTTGGGGCTGCTCTGCCCCTCGCAGAGGTGACACCAGCATCGGCTTTGGTGGTGCTTTCTAATTTCAGCACCGGCCTGGTGCTGCGTTCCACACAGGAGCTGGGAGGCCGCGAGCTTTATCTTGCATGCAGGTTTCTAGCACCTGGCCTGAGTGGCACCGTGGGGCAGTGAGGTGTGGGGCAGGTCTGTGGAGATGCTCCTCACAATGAAGGGGCATGGGGGTGAAGCATGGCCATGCTGCTGGATGCCCTGGGGCCGCAGGCCACCTTCCATCACCAGCTATGGTGCAAAACCTAACATCCCGGTCCTGCCGTGGCCTGTAGGCCACCAGAAAGCCACAGTACTAGAAAAGGCTCCTGAAGCATAGGGTGGCTTTAGAGCTGTCCTCTCACTCCTGACTTTCACCAGCCTCTTGGAAAACCAGCTGTGAAATTGCACTCCACTTTCATTAACAACCAGAATCCAAGTACCCTGTGTGCTATACAAGGCAGATAGTATATCCAAGATAGCAGTATTAAAGATTTATGATATTTGCTAACACATGGCCATATCCTCCGTGTCTGTAGACTAGCACGGCTCCATTGGTACCTAGCTAACACATCCCAGCTGAGATGTTGACCTTCAAAGGTTTATCCAAAACACAGTCATAGAGCAGTCAGTTTAAAAAGAGTTTCGTTTTGTTCTTCTGTCAGCTTTATATATTTTTTTCCAGCAGAAACCTCTAATTGTAGGTGTTTTTGTATGAGTTGGCATTTAGTCTCATTTATTTTAGAAACACTTTGAAAGCTTACATGTAGCAGGAGAGTGTATTTAATTTCAAAAAAAA
>JAUBOD010000209.1:1411208-1424433 GCA_032353885.1 Nothura maculosa | reverse complement strand
GGTTACCCCTGGTGGCATCCCAACCTCAGGAGAGTGCTTGACTGCAGGCCCAGGAGCACCTCACTCCAACTCAGCAGCTCCAAGGACTTGTGTAATACCCACATGGAATCGTGAGGTGGTCACAGTATTTTTCCTAGATATTTTTGGCATGTAACAGGTGTCTAAATTTGTTCTCATTTGTTTTGCAGTTAGCTAAGGGCTGACACTATGTCATGTTGTCCTTACAGCTTCTCTGCGAATTGCAGGTTGCAAGGCCTTGCAGCTGCTCACAGCTGCTTGCCAGCCCTAATTAACTATTTCATTCATTTCCAGCAAGGAGAAAAATAAAAAGCCCAGAGTGAACCAACCACACTCATTTCTAGCATTTAGCAGCACTTCTTTGTTATGCTTCAAATATTTTCCCCTCTTTTTTTGTTGTCTTTTAAGCGATATTTCATTTTCCTAAGAGGAAGATTTCAGTTGTGACAAATGGTGCTGATAAAATGTAATCTTCTTTCACAGTCCAAACTTCTTGCTAAATGCCTTGTGTAGTGCACAGCATCACCATGCATTAATTATAGATGAATCCGGAAGCGAAGCAGCCAAGGATCGCAGTCTCATGGGATGGCCCTTCGGATGAGGACACAGATGGTGCCTGGTGTGTCCTGGGGAGCAATTATTTCCATTTGGAGGGGATGTGTAAGTGCCTGCTGACTGTGAGACAGCTCGTTGCTTTCCAGGAGGCTGCTGATTCATGCTCCAGAGCGGGTGCTTTGTGTCAGGCTGCTGCAGGGAATAAGGATGTACCCAAATGCTGGAATTGCTGACCAAGCCAAGCTGGTGCTGTTGCACATACTGGTGTCTGAGCTCTGAGGTTGTCTCCAGCTGTAGGTTTCGGACCTGCAGGCAGCAAGACACGCTGTATGTGCACCAGAAAGCAGTTGTATGAGGAGATGTGGGAGGTGATAATGAGAGCAGACGGGTGGCTGGAAATAGGGCAGCAGAAAAATGTAGAACGAAACAGGACTGGTGCCCAAGGGAGGAGGACCGAAGCGTGGGAGGAAAGGGCACTAGTTGCTTTGCTTAGTGAACTCGGGCAATTTAATTCAGGTAGGATTTAAGACAATAATGTATGAAATTACAGGGAAACACTTGGGTAAACGTGAGAAAGATGCTTCTGAGGTTGCAAGCAACGCTAGGCTTCAGAACAGCAGGAAGTCCTACGTGATGGGGACTTGAAAGACGTGCCCTCGTGAAGGTATTGCAAGGTATAATGCTGTATTGGTGCAAGACATTGTCCAGTTATTGAAGTAAACTTTGGCTGGTTTTCCTTCTTGTCTTTGCACCTCAAACCTGAGGAATCCAGTATCATCCTTAGTCCCACTGCTGGCTCTGGAGAGAGTGGCATTTCCTATCTGAGCTTCTTATGTTATACTGTGGAAGACGTCTGGAATGTCGGCCCTTCCTCCTCTCCTTTTCATGCTTGCCACCCCATTGCAGCCTCTGGTTTCTTGGCAAACGTGGTGTAGGATAGTGAGAAGTGCTGCTATGGCTGCATAGCAGAAGGGCAGAATCTGCTTTGCACCGATGCTGAAGGCCAGAAGGTGCTGCTGCTGGTGAAGGGTCTCCTCGCTGTCCCGCTGCCTCCTTGCCGACAGCCTGTATTGAGTTTGATAATAGATCTATTTTTGAGAGTTTTTCAGTGGCTTGGGGGGCTTGAGGGAGCTGTGAGGTGCCCTCAGCAGAGGGGCTGCAGGCCTCGGGGGGGCTTAGGCCTGTGGTGGGCTCTCTAGCGGTTCCATGTCCTTCCCATAGTGGGGAGCCCAGCACAGGCCCCAGCGCTCCAGATGGCGCCTCAGCGGGGCTATGTGGAGGGGAGGATCATCCCTCCGCATGAAGGTGGCACTTCCCTCTTAGGCCTAGGACACCTCGGCCCCACGGTGCACTGCTGGCCCTTGGTCACCTCGCTGTCCCCCAGGGCCCCTTCTCTGCAGAGCTGCCCTGCAGCAGGTCCCCCAGCCTCTGCTGGGCATGAGATGGTTCTTCTTGACACGCAGGACGTCATGCTTGTCCTCGTTGGACGTCACGAGGCTGCTCCTCACCAGGGTGAGGCTGAGCCAGCCTGACTAATGGTACCAGAGGATGCTAAATTCCCTAGAATTCACTCCCCTCTTATGAAGTAGAAGAGGGGAGGAAAATGGGCATCGTGTAGAGCTGTTTCTGTAGCAGGGCTTCTGCAGTGCTCAGTGCCTGGCCTTAAGAAATAGCAGGAGACTCAGCTCTGTGGTTGGTGACCCAAACAGGAGGCGAGTAGATGGACAAGAGTGGAAGAGCCGTGTGAGCCCTAAGGCTGTGAGGGATCCAACTGTGAGCCTTCTGATTCCAGAGGGAATGTGGGCTGCTTCCCACACGCCCGTGCCAGGAACACATTGCAGCCTAAGCAGAGGAGAGGTGAGAGCACGTGCAGCTGTGGCTGGAAAACTGTGTGGAGGTCCTGGTGTTGGTCTCCTGAAAGGACGGGGAGACAGGGAAAGTACCGGGAAGGCCGGGAAGAGCTGCCCAGCTGTGAGGGCCACAGCCTGCTCCTGAGGGCATTTTGCCCAGTTCACCTGAAGGAGTGTTAATAGGTGGCTGCTGTGTAGCAAACAGGGAGAAATGTGATCCAAGGGCTCCATAACTGCCCAAGGGGAATCGTTCAGCACGTGGATCATTCCCACCAGGCCCTTGGTTGGAAAACGTGAGCAGCTGAAGTGGGATTGAACAGTGCTTAGAAACTACTGAATTCTTGCTTGGTTAAAGATAAAGACCCTGTAGCCATGAGGACTGGGCCCCCAAAGACATCAGTTGTTTGCTGTGTGCTTGGTGGTTAAACCCAGGAGTGAGTTAAATGCAGAGTTTTACCCTGGATTCGTCCAGTTTGTGAGGGAATACCGATTCACTCTTGGTATTGCCCCTGTGACACAGCAGCTTCTGTCTCCCAGGGCATTCCCGCAGTCTTGTGAACACGGTATTTCCATGCTTGTAGGTATAAAAGGGCAAATACTGCTTTACTTTATTTGGAGATCAACTTAAACGACTGCTTCATGGATTTTCAACCTTGCAATTCCACCCTTCTGAAAGGAAATTGAAATATATGAAATATGTTGAAGTATATATATCAGTTGCTCATCTCTTGGTTGCATGTTCTGGCTTTCCAGTCACCTGTTTCCTAAAGAGCGAAGTGACAAACCACCATCTCTCTCTGTGCACTCCAGTTTTGCATTTGTCATTTAGGCCAGTTCAGCTTCTTGCTGATTTCATTTTTTGTTTATTTGATTTTCTGGAGTTAGTTGTGTTGCTGATGCCACGTGTGCGTAGAGGTGCTCGCAGCCCGTGTCACGTGAGGCCTTGTGCTTCCTCAGCAGGTCGAGGTGGAGGTTTACCGCCGAGATTCCAAGAAGCTGCCCGGCCTCGGAGACCCCGACATCGACTGGGAGGAAAGCGTCTACCTGAACCTCATTCTGCAAAAGGTTACACTGAAGCTTACTTGATTTTTAACAGGCTAGTGGAGGCTGCATGCAGGCTTTGATCTACTCCCTCTCTTCCCTTCCTTGGGAAGTTTGAACTCCTGTGGAGAATAGAAACAAAATCTGCTTTTCGTTCCATCCTTCAGACACTAAATGATCATAAATGAACTGAGAAATGCATCATTTTCCAGTGGAGTCCCATTGACTTTTCTCAAAAAAAGCCTTTAAATATACCTAGTGAAGGTGAGCTGAGCATTATGCTCAATAACAAGCTTTGCAAAATGCAGGATTTCATCAAATTTTGGTATTTTTAAGAATGAATGGGACTGCTACAGAAGTAATTTTCATTAAATCCAATTCTGGAGCAACTAAGAGTGAAAACTGCAGAGTGGAGGTGCAGGAAAAGTGCTGGGCACTGCCCTGGGAACTTGCTGCTCCTGTCATAAGAACCACAGTGGGCCAGGCCTTTTTTGGTTGGTAAAATGAAACTAGCACAAATCATTTTTTAATTACCTTAGGAGTTGTTCAGTTATTTCACATTACTTTGGTACTTTGGGAAGCTGTTTAATATACTGCAGTCATTCCAGATCTCTGTTAAGTTCTGTTGAATATGGCCTCAAAATATGAGAATTGGAGAAGAAGCCGTGGTTTTTTTTTTTCTTGCCTCCCTCCCAAAACTGTCAGTGCCAAACTTCTCTGCAGAGAGCAGTTGCACCAAGGCCTGGTGATGCATAAAAGTAAAACTCATTTTGCTGCAGTCAGAATTTGGAGGTGCTGTTACAGCAGGGCACTGCTGTCCGGAATGGCCTCCATGAGTTTTCTCTGGTTATTTGGTAGGCTATTCTAATGGCTTTCGATTAGTCTAAGGTGCTGCTCATGTTCATTAAAGTTCCTCTTTTTCCCTTTTCCAAGGCAGGTGATGTTTTCCGTTTATTCCTTGAAGTCTGTGTGTTGTGCTAATTCCCTCCTCTGCCAGAAAGCTCCTGTTAAATAATGTTGACAGGAGTTATTTTAGGTGATTTTTCTTTTTCAAAGAAGGCAGAACTTAATCTGGTTTGTGCACCTAAATTGTTTTTAACTCTAAATCTTCATTTCTCTGACGGATTTCTCTTTTTCAGCTGGATTATGTGGTGACGTGTGCCGTGTGCACACGATCAGACGGAGGAGATATTCACATTCACAAAAAGAAATCTCAGGTGAGGTTACCATGTTATTTCTGTCAACTACAGCTTAGCATCTATATTATGTGATCCAAAAAAAAAGTCAAGGCAGTAGTTTCTAGGCTGCTCTCTGGAAGCTCAGGTTTTCAGTCTTTGACTGGTGCTGGTCATCTATGCATTGAGATCTAAATATGCTCGATAGCCTCTTTCAGAGGATTGTAATGGCTTTTCAGCATTCAAGGCATATTTCTCTTACTGGATTTGGAACGAGCATATTGGGGACATCTGTCCAACTGTTTAACCGATCTGAAAATAAACCTGAAATTGTAGAGTTGGCAAAGGCTCAAACATTTTTTGAGGAAATCTTCAGGGTTAGTCTGTAATACCTGCTATTAGGGTCATTAAATGATAAACAGCTTGCTGATTATCAGCTTATCTTTTGGCGCTTAATGACAGGGATAAGAGGCCACGGCACAAGCCAGAGCACAGGCAGTTCCATGTGAACATAAAGGAAAACTTGGGTTTTTTTCCCATTTTGAGGATGCCTGAGCTGTGTAACAGGTTGCCCCCAGAAGCTGTGAGGAGTCTCCATCCTCTGGAGATACTGAAGAGCCTTATGGATGTGGTCCTGGGCAACGTGCCCAAGGTCACTAGATGATCTTTAGCATCAGCTGTTGCCTGGTACTGCAACAGGGTGAAATTCTTGCCTTTTCTGACTTAAACCTCTCATAACCTTGCAGCACCACCCCACAGGCCTTTTGCACTCACTCGTGTGTGGCACCCAGTTAATACAGGGCTTAACATAGCAGAGAACACTGAGAAATGAGCAGAGATGGGCTACACATGGGAAACTCCACACTGCTTCCATCAGATCTGTTGCCAACAGATCTTCCAACACCTTTTCCCACATGGCATAAATTCTGTTTTGAAAAGCTCCTGTTGCACACATGGTTTCCTTTCCTTTAGCTCCTTCAACTGCTTGTGTGGCTTTACCTAAAATAGACCACAGGGGTTTTTTATCCTTTAATTTTGTTTTTCTCTTTTGAAATTGTGTGTTGCCTACAAGGCAAGCCAGCATACTGATTATGGTATTTGCATTATTTGGGTGAACAATTGCCCTCTGTTGTAGTTGCTGAGACACCACATTTACACAATAGACATAAGCCTTTTATTTTTCATTGTTTCATGTTTCCCGTGTGCTCCAGAAATTCTTTCACCCTCAGTTAATTTTGGCAAAATTGCTTGAGAAAGAATAATCTGTTCATAGATTTGAAAGGTGGGAAGAAGAAAAGCGCTGTCCAATATTCCAAATATTGGAATTCTCGGTTTTTTTTTTGCTTCCACTTCTTAGAGGCTTAAACTGTGAGACTCCAAACTTTTCTTTGTGTCTCCTTTGCCAGGAGGCAGAGGAGAACACATTGAAATACATGAGCACGTACCAGTAGCATTTCCACACGATGAACTCTCTTTATGGGGGAGATGAAGCAAATCTGTATGCTGTGGAAGGAAGGTGTCTTTGCATTAGAACATTTTCATTGCAGCATACACTGAAGCTGTTCATTTTAACTGAACAAAAGGCAACTTATTATTTATTATTATTATTTTAGATCTGTGTTACTACTGTGTCTGTTCTTGTTTTAGAAAGCTTATTATCCTGTCAGTGTGTAGCCCGTGAGTTGGTGGAAACACTGTTGAGGAGTCTGATGTGCTCTACTACTCCACAGCTACTGTCTTCATACCTGTACGGCCCTAAGACACAAACCTAGGGAGAGGGAGGGAATCCAACTCCTACCAAAATAACTTTGCAGACTACACTTTTTTATGCATTTATTTATTTATGGCTTAACAATAAGCTTTCTAACAAGATCAGTTTGTTTTCTTTTGCACACGATAGCTAGTATTGAACAAGGCGACATCCCAGAAGACATGCATATTTCCTGCAGTGGTGACAGAGTAATCTTTGAGGAGTCCTGTTAGCTTGGCTAATGCTGCTGCTTGCCCTGCAGCAGCAACCTTTCCTTTTCTAACCATCTTGAACAAAATTTCCACATAGGTTTCATATGTGCAAGTCAGGACAAACAGCCCTTAGTTGTTTTTCTTTCACTCCTTCAGCACGGACTGGAGTCAGCAGCCAGTTGAGCCTTGCTGCAGGATGTCCAGCCTCCTTAGGATAAGGCAGAGCAGTGCTTGTTGGAGCAGCGTTGGCCTGTGGGCTCTTGGTGGGGTTTCCCTGGCATTCAGTGCACCAAGTGCTGTCTACCTCTGACTGAACTGCTGTAACCTTTCTCCCAAATCTCCCTCAGCAAGTGTTCGCATCTCCTAGCAAGCACCCAATGGACAGCAAAGGAGAAGAGTCGAAAATCAGCTACCCCAACATCTTCTTTATGATCGACAGTTTTGAAGAGGTGAGTGTCTTGCTGCAGCAGAACTTTGTCTTGTTCTGGGCTTCTGACCGGAGTGGGTGTTTTTCCCTTGATGTCTTTTTGGACAAATGTTTTGACCACTAGGAATTTTCCTTCTGTGGAAAGGGAATTCCTTCCTTCCTTCCTTCCATAGGCCAGACCTAGGACGATTTTTTTGGCATTTTCTCTAACTTTAATGGATTTGAAACCTGAAGTTGGAGTTGAATGTTGGCGTTAGTCTTTATGATGGGCTGAGTAAGACAGACTAGGTGTGAGCACTGCTTAACCCAAGATGTGATCTGCAGTGAGCAGTGCCTTAAGGCCAAGTGCTTTGGAAAGGCTGGGGTGGAGCCAAGAGCTCCCTTGTTTTCTACCATTTACATGGAATCTACCCTGGGCATAAGGAGGGTTGTGAGAAAGTGAATATATTGGAGCTTCAACTACTGCAGTTGCCCTTCAGGTGTTTCCTCTTGTATCCCTGGCAGGTTTTCAGTGACATGACGGTGGGCGAAGGAGAAATGGTCTGTGTGGAGCTGGTGGCCAGTGACAAAAGCAACACCTTCCAAGGGGTGATTTTCCAGGGCTCCATCCGCTACGAAGCCCTCAAGAAAGTCTATGACAACAGGGTAAGGCCCTTCAGAAGGGCAGTGTCCTCTACGGTGCCCATGTGCCAAACACCTTTTGTGCTCCCAAAAGGGTGGATTTTCTGTTCTCTTGGATCATCTGTGTGGCTGCCGGGCCTTTGGGGCTTTGCAGGTCACAGGTTGCTCAGATCGGAGTGGAAGAACTTGGTATTTAACACTGGGAGTGAAGTTGGTCAGAACCCAAGAGCATCCCATGGATGTGGATCTGAATAAAAGGAGCTTGGGGACCCCTTTGCTCTTCTGAAAGCTAATGGATATTTTTAATTATATTCAGGAGAGGAAGGTGTTAAAGGAAGGTTTTGAACTTGGATAGCTCATGTGTAAAATGTGTTTTTCTTCCGTGAGTTTTATCCTCCCAATTATTTTCAGAAAGCCACTCTAGTTTTGCCCACAGAGGAGCTTTCTTTGCTTACTTTTAGAAACATGAAATGCCAGCACCTGCAGTTTAGGTTTCTGTGCTGAAGCTGAGAGTGCAAGAAACAATAGAGTAACTAAACCCACACAGCTTGCTCTGAAGACAGCCCTGAGGGATTCAAAACTAAAATTGGTATCTGCTGTGAACTCCCTCATCTCCCATTGTTCCTTTCCCTTTGATCCATCCTTTTGAGGAAAAGCCCTGAGTAATCTCCTCTTCTCATTTTAAATGCAAATGGTTCATACTCTTGGAGGTGTCTTCCAGTGGAGGTTGAACCGAAATTGTTTCTCGAGCCATCACCTTAGGGCATCAGGCAATTAGCAGGCAGGGTATTAAAGTGCACAGGAATGCAAAATCAGTACAGAGCAAGCAGAGAGAAAGCCTTGCAGTGGACAGACATTTGGTGTGTCAATGTCACATCCAAGGTGAGGAGTATCCTGTCTGAGCACACTGGTATTTGCCTCTTAATGGAGTTGTTAAATCTAAGTACTCAATCACAGCCCAAAGCCAAACTTGCCATCTGATCTGCTTCCATTTTCACAGAAGGGAATTAAGCTCTCCATACTCCTGAAGGTTTTGTCTCACAAAATCACTCCTCATGAATTAAAATGCCGTGTAAAAACGGAGGTATTTCTCACCAAGTGCTGTGTCCTTGACCTGAGCTGCCGCTTTCGGGGAGCGCAGCCCTGTGGAGCGCGGAGCTCTCAGCTGTGCTCCTGTGCCACCTTGGTGCCTTGCAGGTGAGCGTGGCGGCCAGGATGGCCCAGAGGATGTCCTTTGGCTTCTACAAGTACAACAACATGGAGTTCGTGCGCATGAAGGGACCCCAGGGCAAAGGGCACGCGGAGATGGCCGTGAGCAGAGTTCCTACGGGCGACACGTCACCCTACGGCACCGAGGAGGATTCCAATCCAGAGTCGCCCGTGCACGAGAGAGTAAGTCGCAGGCAGAGATACTGCCCTCAAGCCAAGCACGGATTCCTCTCCCTTCAAAGGCAGGGGATGGGCTGGGGAGGATATATCACACTTGTCTCTGTGTTTTGGAGCATATTCTGTTTGTGGGGAAGGACTTTTTGCAGTTTTCCTTGAGCAAATAGAGAATATGGAGGTGACTGGGTGATTCAGGCTTCTGGAGGAGGGCTTTGTTGAAGCAACAGTGAGGCAGCAGGGAGAATGATTTGGCTGTGAAAATGGATAGATTCCGTTCCTGTAAAAGACAGGATTTACCTACAAATGCAGAATTAGGATGAGATGTTGCGTGTTTCCTCAGCCTCACAGGAAACATGACACAGGAGGAATTTTGCCATCAGTGACTTGAGTATGAAGCCTGCGTAATGTTGGGATAAAAATGGGGCATCTGGCTGCAGTATTTAAGCATGTGTTTAGTTTTAAGCAGAAGTGCACTAAAACACCAAACGGGGTCAGCTGGCCCCTTTTTCAGTCCAGAGCACTGTGCAGTGAGTGCGTTTTGCCTAGTTAAGTCATTAGGCAAATTGCTTCAGAGTAGGGGCACAGAGGTGGCCTGGGCAGGGTAGCTGCTGATGGATTTTAGTCTGGTTCCTGCCTGATATAGGCAATATATATAGTTTAAAAAAGCTGCGTGGAATTTTTTTGCTTGCTTGTTTTCCTGGCTTCCTACAAGGCCAAGGGAGCTAGAGCTCCCCTGCTGCCTGTAGGTGCTGCCCACCTTATAGCTACAACCTGGAGAACTCGGGGCTGGAGGAGCTTCCTGCCCTTGGACTCCCAGGCTTCCAGGGCTGCTCTGTGGTAACATCTTGTCAGTGCTTTTCTGGCAGTGATTTTGATGGTGACTTTTGTCTGTGTTGCTGATTTCTCCTTCCTGGGTAATGTGAAGTGGCTACCGCATTAAAATTAAATTGAGGTGAGCACAAATTAGAGATCAAGTATCTTAAAGATCATTTGACAGGTAAAATGCTTCTGTTTTTTTAATAGCAGTGACAGATGACAGAGATTCTTCAGTGCAACAGCAGCATAGCAGGTTTGCTGACACCCCACTAACATGTTTGCTCTCTTATTCATATGGACACGTGAGCAGTATGAGCAGGAGGAGCTTACAGAGTTGTTAAATTAACTGTATGAAGAAAGGAGATAGGAGTTGCTCGTCTCCATTAGCAAAGTAGTTTGCAATGCTTTTTTTTAATTCCCCCCTCCTTTGAAAGGAAATTACTAAAATACTACTAACCTCACCACTTCATTCAGAATTCCTCCTGAAGTGCTCAACTGTAAGAGGAACCCTCGTCCTGAAGGAAGGATCTGTGTGTAGCTTTGCACCTCACTCGTGTTTCACTGTGGTCATTCCTATCTCTATTTGCCATCACTGAGGCTCATCACTTGATCAGTGGCCTTTCACTTGTTTTTTTCCCTCTAACCTATAGAAAAAATTATATATTTGTGCATTGACTTCTCTCTTGATTGGCCCTGCGGGTTGATTGCCTTGTGACCCTGCTTCACAGAAGCACCATGAGCTTCACTTGTGACCCCATAAAGCACCTTTCACAGCTCTGAAACTCCCTTGTGTTTACCAGAGGAATGAAGATGGGCAATTTTAGTGTGTCTGCTACTCCTATTAACTCAGTCTTTGGAATTTGGAAAAATAAGATTGGGCTTCCTGGTGAATTTTGCTCACAGCTGCCTCGTGCCACCGGTTGGGCCTGGTTATTTATTACTGGAAGCGTAACCCGCTTTCAGGCCAAGCAGTTTCTCAGCATTTGTTCCCTTTCCCTCTCAGGTCACTTCCTTCAGCACGCCGCCGACCCCGGAGCGCAACAACCGCCCGTCCTTCTTCTCCCCATCCCTCAAGAGAAAAGTGCCCCGAAACCGCATCGCCGAAATGAAAAAATCCCACTCGGCAAACGACAGCGAGGAATTCTTCAGAGATGATGATAATGCAGGTGAGCGCAGGAACAGCAGCTAACCCAGCACCTCTGGAAAGGGGGCAGGGTGATGGAGAGGGATCCCAGTGCTGGATTCTCCAAAAGAATTGCAGGGTGGAAAAAAAACAACTCTGCAGGAAGTCAAGTGCCCCAATGATTTCTGTAGGTGTTTGGAAATGATCTCCTGCTTTTAGACAGGTGAAATATTTGAGAGAAATTTCAGCAGGAGAAGTCCTCCTAATTCCCTGAGCTCATTCACATTGGAAACCCTTGAAGAGGCATTTACTTCAAGTGGCCTTGTGTTCTAGTTCTCTGGGGAAAAAAAATTATTCCAATGAATTAACTTGTTCATGGGATGGTTTAACACATTGGCCACTTTCCCTTAATTCTCTTTGCTTGGTGTGAAACAACAAGGCAAAAATTGAGACTTGTTCAGAGTAAGTTTTGTAAGTCCAGTTGTATTACAGATTTATAAAGCAAGAAACACTCAATTGACAATGTCTGAGCTGCTTATATTTAAAAAAAAAAACTCTCAAAAAAGTCTAGAAATGTCAGCAAACCTAGTGATCCGTTGGCACGTTAATAGGTAAATAAAAAGCTGATTTCCAGGTGAGCAACTGGGTTAGGAATCAGAGGCTGGCAGCACTGGGCTCAGTAGCAACACGAGCAGGTGCCCTGAAATGTAATGATGAGTGTTCTTGCTATTTTCACTCTTTGTATTTACAAAACTAGACAAAAATATAAAAGTACTGCAAAATGTGGCTTCACTTGCAGCTCTGTGTTCTCCTATTCTTTCCTGGTCCAGGATGTCATGTAGCCCTTGTTGTTCCCATACTATTGCTGCTGTTAGTGGGAGGCTGGACCAGATGACCTCCAAAATTCCCTTTCACTCACATGGTTTATGATTATGAAAAGTCCATGATTATTAAGATTTGAGCAGCGGAGCCAAGCAGCATTACCAAAGGTCAAATTTTGATAGGATTAGAAGAGTAATTTAATGTATTATGTCAGGAAGCTGCACTTGTTTAAGAATATAACACTTAAAAAGGAGAAGGAGCAAAAATGCATTTTTCCCACAAATTCAGAAAGCCGTGTTTGCTCAGGAAAATTCAGTGGTGCCCTTTGATACCTCCAATGCACTAGCAGAGAAAAGTAGGAAAAATGAGACTTGTTGCATCACTCCACGTGCTGCCAGAGTAGATTCTGCTGCATTTTCTTTAAATATTTGGATGGGCCTGTTTGGACCCTGGTGTTTTAGGACCCTGCTTTTGAACAAATGGATCCCAGAGCTTGCATTGCTGTGGTGCAGAATTGCTTTTATTTTAATATCAGCTTCTAGTGCTGTGGAGCAGGGCTCAGTTTTCAGAAGTTGTGTTTGGGGGCTACTATTTAAAAAAGGGGGAAAAGAAAAGAGAATTTTCTGCTGGGTGTGCCAATAAACGTGGGAGTAGAATCACTGAAAAGTGTCTTGTGCCTCGCCAGACCTGCACAACGCCACCAACCTGAGGTCGCGGTCGCTGTCGGGAACGGGACGCTCCCTGGTTGGCTCCTGGCTGAAGCTGAACAGAACGGATGAGAATTTCCTACTCTATGCACACTTGACCTACATCACTTTGCCACTGCATCGGATTTTAACAGGTGAAGCTTAGCATTCATTGCCCGTAAATGGAGAAAGCCACTAGGTTTCCAGGCAGCCTCAGTATTAGAGCAAGTTCCTCTTTCTCCAGATGGCAAAATAACCAAGTTAAGAACCCAGCTACCAACAGCAACAGGTAGAGCTGAGACCTTTGATTCAGGGAATTGTGGAAAGGCAAGTCTGGAATTTGTAGTGGTCTCCCAAGTGGCAGTTTTGCCTTTTAAAGGTGGGCTCTGCATGAAGAGTTTCTTGGAATGGTCCACGGGCCCCGGTGATGCTTGTAAGTCAACCGGGTGCCCAGTGTCACCCATCACTTGTGGGGACGTTTGTCGTGATGTGGGTCCTGGGGGTCATTGCTAGCCCCACGGTGGCCAGTCCAGGCTGCTTGTTGTTGTCCCAGGGCTGCCTTCAAGTCCTGCCTCTTGGGAGATGCTTAAAACTGCTGCTTGCTCTGAGAACTTAAATCTCTTTCCTTCTGTGCCCACCCAGCAGGTAAGATGGCTTGGAAATGGGTTTCCTGGACACGGGGTTTTGTTCAGTGTGTTCTTTTCCCTGTCTAAATCTTTTAAACTTCACCTGAAAAGGAAGCC
>JAUBOD010000209.1:1373295-1384591 GCA_032353885.1 Nothura maculosa | reverse complement strand
TCCATGTGAGGAGGAACTTTTTCCCTGTGAGGGTGCCAGAGCCCTGGCACAGGCTGCCCAGGGAGGCTGTGGAGTCTTCCAACCCGCCTGGATGCCGCCCTATGCCCCGTGCTCTGGATGTCCCTGCTGGAGCAGGAGGCTGGACTAGAGGATCTCTGGGAGTCCCTTCCAACCTTGAACATTCTGATTTATACTGGACCACTAACATTTTTTTTACATTTTATTATTATTATTTTAAAAGGAAAGATATACTTGAAAATTTGTTAAACAGAGTCACAGAATCATGAACTCTCTGCTGAATTACTTTGACCAGACATGGGCTCCAAGCTTTCAGGTGGATGTAAAATTTCCAGATGAGATGTGGGGCGGGGGGGAAGAGAGAGAGAGAGAAAAAGTGAGAACAGGTGACCAGTGCAGCAAAGTCAAAAATAATTGCCTTTTTGGTTTAGAAAAGTGGAGAACTGGGGAGGACAGGCCATTAAGTCTTCCAATCACTAAAGATTTTTGGGAAAACAGTAAACCTTTCTGCATGTCTACTGAGAGATGGATATAAGACTCTTTAGAGTGAGACAAAGTAATTTAGTGTTAGAAATACTGCGAGAAGGATTAAGTATTGTAACAGACTGCTAAGAAAGAGTCACTGGATATTCATCACTGGAAATCATGGTTGCAGGTTCGATGAGCATCTGTTGGTTATATTTTAGGCAGGGTTTTGCACTTCTTAATTTCTGCAGGTCTTCTCCAGTGCTATCCTTCCACGGTGCTGGTTAAGGTGCTCTGTGCACGTTCAGGGTGCTGTGAAGGATGCACACAACCGACGTGGATGACAGTGCAATAATTGGCAGAAGAAAAATGCCTATGCAAACCTTAAAATAGGTAAACTTCAACTAAAGTTTTCTTTCTGATCCCCAGAGATCCTCTTGGTTAAGAAATGTATGGGAACAGCATTTTCATACAGAGTAATAAGTTTCTAAGGAGAAGCCCCATATGATTCATGCAAACATGATTGGCTTCATTGCTGTGTTGTCTTCCAACCTGCTTCTGTGTTTTTTTCTCTTTCCCCCCACCCCCCATTTATTTTCTTCATGTCAGCTACCAGATTCCTAGGCTCTGTTCTCTTAGACACAGACCTGCGTACCTTCAGAGTGAAGCTAACAAAGCTTCTTAAATAAATAAGAATGTTATCAGTTTGGATGATAAAGCTTTAGGGGGTGGGTACTGTTTTTCAAACAGACTTAACGTAGTACTTTGGAATCCAGACCCTGTAAGTGTTCATGCATATTCATATTAAAAACACTGAAGAGTATTCACATAAATATTAATACTTTACTGTTCCCTGCCACACATACTCTTTAGAGCGAGTTTTTAATACAGCTCATACAGAGCTAACTAGGATGCTGTTTTCCTCTTAACCACTTATGCAGTAGGCTGAAGTTAGCTTTGCTGAACTTGTATGTCATAAAGATTGGAGCATAAATTCAAACTGAAGTAAGCTAGCAAGAAGAGGGAAAAAATGGTATTTTTTCCACACTTGTATAAATACAGACTTTTTTGTTCCTGCAAGTTTCCAACCAAGTTTGCCTATGTGGTTTTGGGTGTTCTGTTGCTGAGTCCCATCTGCAGGTATCCTGGACACCTGTCAACTGACAATGATAGTGACCTAATGTCCCTAGTAGCTTTTAAACGTTCATTCGACCATACTTTGAGCCTGGCTTAGATACTCAGCTTGTACAGTGTGAGCATAAAAATACAAATTACCTATTTCTCTCTAACTTTTGATGTAAATGGAGTCATCTCTGCTTTACATATCTTTTTATGTTGTTACAGTGTGTGCAAGTTATATCCTCTTTTCTTCCCTTTTTTGTGTGTGTTTGTGTGCAAGGTCTTGAACTATTATAGTCTGATATGTAGTGTGATTATCACTGAATGTAACAGCACTAAATTTAGGTCTTGATTCTGCAGTTCTAACCGCAGAACTGCTAATGAAGACATTTAAGCATTCTTCAACTCAGTACGCCTGTTCAAAGGCATGGCTTTACTTTGAGAGACCCAGAACTTTAATAGACTTTTGCTGTAATTTTGTGTTTGTCCAAAACTACTACTTTGTGCATGCCCAAGTGACTCTGCTGCAATAACTGTTGTAGCTAAACTTCATTGTAAACCATATATACGTGTGTGTAATGTTTTAATAGAAGCTTTTAAGTAAAGCCTCCCAGCACCCACCGTGGGCAGAGGGCTGGTGCTGCAGCCAGCAGTAGCTGCCAGCTGGCACCCCAGGGCCCTGCTGGCACCAGGGCCAGCTGAGATGCAGGTGACTACAACCAGCCCCTGCAGAGGTTGGCACGGGAGGAAATCTGGCCTGGGAAACACTTGCACCAAGTAACTGGAAGGCAGGTGTGGGGAATATGGTCCTGCTGATATGGGGAACCTTCCCCAGAGGATTAGCTTGGGAATGAAATTTATTCCAAATAAAAGAGCAGTGCCAAATGTGCTCTGGAGAAACACGGCCTTGTGCCAAGGTTTGCAGTTGAGCTTTTTGCTGAGCCAGGTTGAATCCAAGGCCTCTGGATGGCAGCCGCTCTGGAGCGTTGGGAGCAGCATAAGCCAGTTTGCAGCAGAAGCGGTCGTGCTTCCAGTCCTGTGCAGGAAAATGCTAAGGAGTATCTTGTTCCAACAGCAAAAATAATGCCCTTCAGAAATACTTTTATGAGACAAGAGAAGAAAGTCACCTGAACATAGTGGTTTGCCTGCAACTCCAGCCTGAACACTGAAAATAAAGATTGTAATTTTGCCTCAGCAGGAGGCAGAGAACAAAGACAGAGAAGGGAAAGACTAATGCAGCGCTGCCCTCGCAAGGCACATTCTATTTAAGCTGAAAAGGTCACTGCCCACTCGACTGCATCAGCCACCCTGCCAGGTCACTTGGAGGTATGAGGCTTTGATAGGTCATCTGTATTTACAGAGGGCAAGACATTTCGGGTGTAGTTTACTGACAAAAGCTGAGAAGGCCAACACAGCTATCACGCTGAAATTTATTAAATAGGAAAAGCTGAAAAATCTCCATCTATTCTTTTTAAATGCCTATTTTAGTATAACAGATAACATGCTTTCTCCACTGACGACAGTTATTATTGCAGAAGCTGGGTTGTTTAAAGTGCTTTACCTGTCAGGTCTCATTCACTGTGTCTAAGGCGGATGTAGTGCTTCAGAAAACGTCTATTTATAAAATATTCTTTCAAAAAGGAGGTTTTTAGAGACACTCAATAGGATTCTAGGTGCTTTCTGATTCTGTTTTCTTATGCTTGTGTGATTGGACGTTGTTGCCTGGAAGGTTTTCGGACAAATTCCTTGCAAGTATTGGAATTGGAAATGCATCTGCTAGGCTGTATAAGGGCTCCTGGTCCTCTCTATGCAGAAGGCTGATTATTAGGAAATGTGCAGTGCTGTCCAGTGCCTACAGGCATCAAGTCCCCACAGTGCTGATGGAAGACAAACATGCTCCTTCTTGACCCAGAATTAGAGTGTGGTTTGGGGCTTTCTCCTTGTCATCATCTCCGTTTTGCTGTGTTTACTTGATCAACTGTTTAACCTCTGAGTCCCTCAATATAGCTGTCTGTAAAATGCCTTTGTTTTCCCAGCTGTTTCTTTCTAGTCCAAAAATGATAAAGGGGGAATTAAAGGAGTATCTCCCAGCAGCGAAGTGGATTTGCTAAAATGTCAACCCTGATCTCTTAATTAGCCCCTCAGGATCCCAGGCTGTCTCTTGGTTCTTGCTGAGGGAGAGCATGGGCAGTAGTGGAGCTCATACTCCTAAATAATCACAGTTGCAAAGGCAGGACAGAAAGCTGCATTTTAAAATACTGTATCATTTAGATAACTAAATGGTGGTAAAAATGAGTGAGAATGAAATATGATTACTAAAGTGTTTATGTTTAAAATAAAGAATATATTTTAAACTCCTCTGTCAGTATGAATAAGACACTAAAGAATTTTTCCTGGCGGTTTATGGGTGTTGACTCCTGTTCTTAATTCTGGTTACCTGTTAATTTATGTACATTTAGGCCTCCTTTTCTGGTATTTGCAAATACAGTTTTTCATTGCAATTCTGCTAAAAATAAAGTGTCTTTGCACAGCTTGTCCTCCCCAGTGAGAAAGACCTCTGTACGGAACAGTTGCAGGAAATAACATGCACGAGAAGTTCCATTTAAAAATGCTTTTGGAGTCTGCCCTTCCTCCAGTCTCCTAATAGGAATGTCCTTGATCTCAGCCACTTCTGGTGCCTTGTGTCCATCTGCAGTGCTACCATCAAAGCCCTCTGGAAGACCTAACACCAGTTTCCCTGAGGAGGAAAAACTCCACAACATTTTAAAGAGGGTTAGTACTTAATAGTGGAGCTGTAGCTGGGTGAATCACTGAGCTTTGCGGCCTGGCTGTTAACGTTACCTTCTCTGAGTGCTCTGAAACTTAAATTGTATTAGCATAGAATGTTTTTTTGTTCTTTTTTTTTTAAAAAAAAAAAGGCAAAAAAAAATAGAAATAGCCATGGACCAACTGATAGGCTTTATTCAAACTAAAATATTTCCTGTCATGTTTTTGTGTGTGTGTTAGCTAGGCATTTTGCAGAAGGAAAAAGTTAGATTTCTCCACATTCTTCTCTGTTTTGGTGTGGGAGAGGGACAATTTCACAAAAAAAATCATCAAATAATTTGTTAGCTCTATGTAATGGATTTGTCCAAAGAAGACACAATCGACCAGTTCAAAGTTAATATTCAAGGTCAGGAGTGTATCTTCTCAGTTTGGCTTCTCTTACCTTAGGTAGAAAAATGCCTATAGAAATCCCATCTTTGTTCGCAGAGTTCTCTTTGATGCCATTTTCAAGATTCTTCCCTACGTTATTATAACTCTGTCATCATTGTAATTACTTCAAACTGGGCTCATTAGCCCTAATTATTATTTACAAATAAACCACTATTAAGGTGAAACATTTTATGCAAGAATGGAATATTTTGCCAGAGTAACATGTCTTAGCAATCCGTGACTGCTTACAGCACTTTTCCTTCAGCCTCAGCTGCAAAATAGGTCAAGACTGTCAATTTGTCTCATTCTGTGACTCTAATATAAATTCTGCTCTACCAAGCTTCAAACACAAGATGAGTTTGTAGCAGGTTTGCAGATCTCTGCAGCACAAACTGTCTTAATTTAAAAAATACTAATTACTTGAGTTATTTTTTTCCACATGTAAGCTTTTTCTCATTTTATAAGCAGGTGCCATATTTTTGGCTGCATCTCTATAAAGTGTTAGGGAACAGTGGGGTTTATTAATATTTCCTGTATTTATAGAAATATGAATATCAAATTATGTTATTATCTACATGTGATAGCTTGTAGAAATATAGAGCCTAATTCTGTCCCCAGTGGGAATTTGGGCAAATTGCGAGAGCCTAGCTGGAAGGAATATTATTTCTGCATTTCACTGTCCAGATGGTTAGAATGTTTTGGGGGGATTTTTATTATTATTATTATTGCTTTCCATCTCTCAGATGGAAATGCAAGAATTGTGATTCTAAGCCTAAAGTCATTGTTAGAAAAATTAAATTCCATCTGCTAGTAACTGAAGGAGGATGGGGGTGAAAAACAGCAGAAAACTCCATTTGCCAGTCGATGTTTGTTGCCACTTCTGAACCAAAACCACTCAAGCCACTGGGCATGGAGAGCTCTGGATAACTGGTCCTTTCACCTGGTAGGCAGTGACTGGATGCACACTTTTATTGTGGGCCTTCATTTGTGCTCTTTTTCGTATGTCCCCACTCCTCACAAGACTTCAAGAGGCTTTTGTAAAGTAGAAATCAAATTACTATTCAACAAACTGAGGCAGTATATTTTCATTGAGGTAAAGACCTCCTAAATTAAATCTAGTTTTCTAAGTCAATAAAAATATCTTACCTGTCGTGTATGGCCAGGCTTTCAGAAGACTCAAATACTTCGCAGTTGGCATTTCTGAGTAAGTTTGACCTTGCTTCTAGGATGCTGGGAAACCCAAGTGTTTAATATACTTTAGAAAACTGCGGGAAGGATGGAAAGCAGCAATTCTTTTTGTCGGTCAATTTTCCTGTGAAAATCTTTTGAGATCAGATTTTTTTTTCTTTTTAATGTAATATAGTTAGTCTTCTATCTGGCTCTGCTCTTCCTAACTTCCTCTATACTCTGTAAGCCTTAGTGTACCATGCTGATCTCTTAATGGCCACATTATTCTGGAACACGGCTTTTTCCGCATTCGAGGAATTTTGTAAGTCTTCTTGATCTTCAGCCCTTTATTGATAGCACTGCTGAGTTGCCTCATTGTATTTTAGGTGCTCCTCTAACTTGTTGAAGCCCTGTATAGAGCATTTGGGGACATTTCAGCACTTGTACAGCTGAAGAGGCTCGTAGTTATTAATCTCATATCCCTTGAAGCACCTTTAGCAGAGCTTGTGCCACCTCCTCTATTTCCCACATCTCCAAACTTGTAACAGCCACCAGGAAGGCTGACAGCCCCTGTTTTTCAACTCTTTCATCTTCTGTAGTATTGCTCCTTGCTACTAACTATCTTACCCATTGGAAGAGCAAGATTGGGTGAATCCTAGCTCTTGGAGGACTGTTTTTTTTTTTAGGTCTATGTCCCTTTGTTGGATGATGAATGTTAATGAAGTGTCTGAGAAAGGCCGATCATCTTCAGCTGAAGGGCTCCTCTCTAAGTGGCACACTTAATCTCAATAGACTTGCTGAAAGTAGGTTATATTTTGGGGCATCTACAACTCTTGACTTCTCAGAGATGCTCTGCCCTAATATATTAAGATTTTCTGGTCTTTTTATGTAGCCCCCTCATGGCAAATGAAGATGATTCTTCTAGTCCAGCTGTTCTGTTTCCTGCTTTGCTCAACAAGAGGAGAATCCTTTTGCCCCCACTCACACTGTACAGGTTCCAGCTGCTTAAAGCCCTGACTCTTAGGATGCTGTACGAGTTTATGGAGATATCTGATCCCTCTTGCTCAGACTGCCTAACAGACCCAAGAGACAGTATTTTGTCTATGCAACTGAGAAGCCTGTGTGTTTTGTTCATGGTAAACAGCTTATCCTATCAAGAGGATCAGTTCGCAGAGCTGGAATCAATTCAAATACTTTTACAATTCACTCATTTCTAGGGAGAGCAAACTTTTTTTCTGGAAAAAAAATCTTGCTGAAAGGAACAGTGAACAATTTTAGATTTAGATCAATTCAGAAATGTTCTTTGCATTGGCACGGCATCAGCTATTGGTTTATTCATGGGTAGATTATTCAGGTTGGTGAATAATTTGTCCTGTATATGTGCAACACTCAAGCCTGTGTGCCCATGTAAGCAGCCTGCATCTCAAAGCAGTGTATTCTCATTGCATTATGCTGCACTGCTCCTACCACCAGGTTTACACAGATAGCAGCAGTGTCACGTGTGTTTTATTCTACCCTGCCTGTGCAAAGGTGTGTGGTCTAACAACCAGTTCTCATGGAAAGTTAGGAAACTTTGGTTTTTTGTTACAAATGAACAAACTTTTGCTCATTTGTAACTTTTATATGTGAAGAATATTGTACTTTAAGTCCATTTGGAAACTGGAAAAAACTTACACAAAGGACTTTATGCAGATTTTTTGTAGAAGTGATCATTAATAGTGTGGTTTTCGGTTTTTTGGGCATCCCTAGGCTGAGATCATTGGTTACGATTTGCAGAAGTTTCAGACACTCATGGCTGTTATTTAAGTCAATTGTTGCTTTCCGTAAACATATGAAACACTGCAAAATATTAATTACTGTTAAAAAACAGGCTCTAGGGGCCTCTAAACTGACACTTAAAATCAGTAGATCCTTCGATCTCAGGTCTTCAGATGCCATCAATAACACTAGATATTTGCAAGAATAAATTCTCACACAATATAATAATTGAGAAACACCCAGACACTCTTTTGCTAAAAACTCTGAAGAAGGAAATAAAAAACCATGAGGGAAAGAGAATTTTTTTTCTACTTGGAGCAACATTTGAATGTTATAGAGCAAAAAAGCTGGATTCTGAATAAGAAAAAAAAGATGTTAGGATATCATCTGCTGCTGAATGAAGTGGGTTCCTTTTGGAAATAAGTCTAAACATGAGGAAATAGCCCAACATTTCCTATCAGAAATAGGCGTCCCCAGCGCGCAGTGGCTGCTCTGTGATGCATGGCAGCCTTTGCTGCGTGGCAGGGAGTGTGAGGGGGATGTGGAGGGTATCAGGGGTGATGCAGCCCACCAGGCAGGCAGGCGTGGATGGACTTGTCCTTTCGCCTCGTACAAACACCACCAAGAAACGTGTGATCAAGTAGCTGCTGCTGATGATTCTCAACACTAAGGCAACACCTGCAATGCAAGAACAGGCGGCAGTTCTGTTTTATAGAAAAATTCTTCATATGCGTGTCTTATGTTTGAGGTAGAACAATGTTTTGCGTTACATCCTTGCATGTGTCTTCTTTTACGTGGCTTTTTGTGCTGTGTTTATGCAGAGATTCATATTTATTTTGGATTCTATAGCTAAGGATGTTTTGTTAGGATGAAATAGAGATTTCTTTATACCCAGGAATAATAGTAAATCTGTGATGTAGGCAGCCTAAGATTTATACGGTCCTTAAATATTCATTTTAAGTACGTTGCTTCTCTAAATGAGGTGATGGATAACTGCAGTGTTCAGACAGATATGAGAGGAGGGATCTCAACTAATGCATGCATCTAAGTATAGTTTGGTTTCTTTTAACTGCATTTGACCTAACTGCCAAGAACTCCGTGCATTTGAAGAATGTATGTTTGTATTATTAACCAGATTTATGGCATGCCTCTATAAATACAGAGACTTTGGTATATTTGAATGTTTAGACACCATATAAACTCCCTGTGTTTGTTTCTATCTATGGTTAATGCTTTTAGGCTCTGTTCTTTTTTGTCGAGTCACTCAATTACCAAAGATGGGGAAAAAGTTTCCTTTTATCACATCCTGATATTTCTTCCATTTTCTAAAAAACTAAACCACTTCTATTATTTTTATTATTTGCAATGAAAATATTTTGTAATAGTTTCATTGATCAAACGAATAATTTTCAGGAGGCAGAGAAAGTCCTTAAAGGTTTTTGTTCATGCCTGGGAAACCAGCTCCCTTACGCTTTGTTTTCAAGGTGCAGTCACACTTTCTGGTATGATGTGCTGCACTATCAATAAATAGAGGATCAAAGACATATGGCTTACGAAAGATTAATAAAAGGAAGAGCTATTGTAATCTATTTTAACCTCAGAAAAGTACTAAGCTTTTACAACGCTCTACAGGTGTCACAATACCCAAGATGCATATTGCCTATTTGTTTGAGATTTGGGGGAAATCTGTGTAGGATACCCATATCAGCCCTGGAGTATTTCCCCTTCATACTAAGCAATGAAAAACCTACAACCTGTGGGACTACAAGACCCACAGAAAAAAAACTCAGGTAGGAGAAGGAAGATTTCTCTCCTTAGTCGTAATGTGAAAAAATAATTTCTAGTTTTAATAATTGCCCTTAACAGAGAGCAACATTATGCATTTAGTGATGAGTCGTCCGTAGTCTGAGGCTGGGTACCCCCATCCCCTCAATATTCCTTGTTCCACCTGCTTCCCATTTATGCTTGAGGGTCTCGCCTGTAGCACGCAGCACTGCTTTAAGGGAAGTCACCAGAAAGAGTGGAAGGAAACACTTGACATCCAAGTGAGCTCATTTGGGTCCCTGTTGTCAGCAGGAAAATTCCTCTGTTGTTTTGTTTAACTGCACCTGCCAGATTGGTTTGAAGGAGATTTACTTGGCATAGGGTAAGGGGGAGCTTGAGAGGAGCTTTTACAAGGTGTTTCCAACCTGATAGGAAAGAAAATAAGTAGTGGAACACACCTCAGTGGTAAAGTTTCATACTTTGCAAAAGCACTTCCTGTGCCTTTGCCAGAACTATGGAAATCTTCCATTCCTGCCAATCTTTCAGACAGAAGAGGCATGGAGGTTAAAACTGGACTTTCTAGTGGAAGTTTGTTGCTGATTCAGAGGTTACGTGTTATTGATGTTTTTCTCTGCACCATCAGTTTTCCCTGAAGTCTTCGCAGCCAAATAATGACTTAGCCCAGTGTTGCTTCCTTTGGATCATTAGCCAGCAGTCTGAAATGTTGTCCTCCTACTTGGAAAAATAAAGCTCAAATTTTTGATCATAGAATAATGAGGAAAGATCATTCCTCCTGTTCTGTCTTGGATAAAATTCACTTCTAGGAGTTTGTTACAAGAATCTAAATCAAAGCTACTTCCAGTTAATTCATGGTCTTCTTACCTTGCTGCCAGAACCTGCCGTAGCTGCTGCAAGACTTTGTGGATCCACAATGTAGAGAGGGGTAAGTAATGGAAACACAGGAGCATTGGTGTGTCATTGGCCCAGGCTTCTCCAGTGTGAACCAGGCTGCCTCACCTATTTCCAGGACTCCCTCCTCACCATTATTAAAAGGACCAGAGTCCCCATGTCCCCCCCACCGATTGCACAGGGACATTGCATGTGGCTGGCAGTGAGTTAGGACAGCACCTTAGGGCTGCCAGGATCAAGGGAGATAATCTGGACTGGGAAGTGAAGTTGGTCCCTGAGAGTAAGACTGTGGGGAAAGTGAGTTAAGAACCGGTCCACTGTAACACAAGGATTTTGTGTATTGTTTCAGTCTTTTAATTATGAATTAGTGGAGAGCAACAAAGGAAAGAGCCTGGATGTGGGACTACACTGCATGGTCAGATTGTCCCCTACAGTCGTCTTCCTGCAGCTTTGTGTTTGTGAAGAAGGAAACTGGACTTCTGGTTAGGCAGTGCTGTGGTACTCTGATATTTGGTAACTTTGGGGACCCAGAATAAGAATGAAATGAGAAAAATAATATATATAAAGTAGTAATATGAAATACTCATCTAAAATGAGAAAAACACATGAACTGGAAAAGAAGGTGCAAGTGAAAGTGAACTACTTAGGCAGAGAAAAAGAGAGACAATACATTTGCTTGTAGGATGTGAAGAAATTACACTGAGGCAAAGTACAAATGGTCCAGTAAAAATGCTCAATGCAGGTCAAATTGGAGTGCGTAGAACTCAACTATCAGCAAGAGGAGAGAGCTGTAACTATGGCCTTGAAAGGAAAAAAAAAAACTAAGGAGCAGCTTCCAGGCTTGAGATGCTCAACGGTGCCAGATTCCCAAGATGTAAGAAGGCAGCAGTGACCACAATTG
>JAUBOD010000209.1:1333037-1359018 GCA_032353885.1 Nothura maculosa | reverse complement strand
TTTAATAAAAAACAGGGAAAGCTGAATATTTCTGTTGAAAAACTGAATACATAAGAAATTATCTTATGCCTCACCTGGTAACTACACAACTGTTAAGTACTTGTTTGACCAGATTAATGTAGCAATAAATGAACTTGGTGTGTCTTCATCGCACTGTTTCTCTTGTTTTACAGATGGAGGCAGGAGTAGGACTGTAAATTGCTCAAATGCAGAAAGTGAGTAAAAGTTAACTAACGTCTATCCCACTTTTTTCTGAGTTATTATTTCTTTGTGACACTAACCCCATTAAAATTAGGTGTCTGAGTGGTGCTTAGAGCAAGGAGAAAGAACAGTGAACAGAGTTCTCTGCTTTCTTGTTTCTAGTAGATGGAAAAGCAAAGAGATATCTGGTGTGAGCTGCAGCCTCTACTTGTTTCAGCTGCACTCGATTGCTACTGAAGAAATTCCTTTTTGTACCTCCTTGTAAATACATTGGTACAGGGCTTCATGTATTTTCACCTATAACAAGCTAGGATTTATTTATTTATTTATTTTTCTCCCAAAGATATTACAGAATCAAGCAGTCAATACCCATTTACAGGTTCGGTCAAACTTCAGCCCTTCAGAGTCACCTATGGCTGTATGTGAATGTATATGGCTGTACTGAACTGTAGTAACCAAAATGATTTTTTAGGGGCCAATGAGTTAGTTCTATTCGTTGTTTGTGTCTCTCTTGAATAAGCAAGCTCCTGTTTTGAAAGGAAAAGAAACAGTAGATTGCTTAGGGAAGCAGCTAAACATACATTTAATAGGCCCAACTCCCGTCTCATTTACTTTTATTTAATCAGAAATAATCTGTCGTGATTCAGAATAGAGTTGCATCACAGCAGAACGAAGCTGATAGGAGAAATCAACCCATTACATTTGGGGTTCCTTCATTATATTTTCATAACACAGGAGGTTGCTTAATAAAACTGCCCCCGCGTCGGCGCGTATTATGTTTTAGTAAAGCTTTCAGCAAGGTGCTTGTCCCTTTTGATTTACCAGCCACTTAACTCTGGAGCTTTTGCCAGAGCGAGAAATATTCCTCCCTCTTTTTTAGCAGGGAGCATTTCGGACGGCTCCCACTAGATGGCTACACGGAAACCTGGTTCCCAGCCCAGGAGCCGCTGCTGATGCTGAGAAGCAACGTTGAGAACCAGCAGAGTTCAGAAACCAGCAACGTGGAGCTGTCCCGCATCAGTGTTTTAGCTCAGCTGTCTGCAGTATTTTTCATCATGTGGTAGAAGCCCCAAACCATCCTCAGACTTTTTTTTTATTAAGAGCACAAATATTGGATGGACTTAAGTGGGAGAAGAGCGCCTGGGCAGGTGGAAATCCTGTGAGTTCTTTTAGGCAAATGGTAACCAAAGATAACCGGTCTGGGGCAATGGAGGCTGTTATCTGCTCTTAAACAACAGCAAAACTGAGAATATAGAAAAGTTCTACTTAATCTTTATGGCCCACTCCCTTTTCTGCATTTCACCTGATACTAAATCATCAGATACAAGTCCAAACTGGAAAATTATCCTTGTATGTCTGTCTTAATTCTGATTCAAGTTATCCAAATTTGGCTCTTAGGGCACGACTCCTCTTTGCCCACTGCTCTTCTCGCTGCAATAGCAGAGCTGAAGTTCTCCTCCCAGCACTGGTATTTGTTAGGTCTTGCAAATTTATTCCCCCATAGCAATTTCTCTTTTACTCTGCCCTTTCTACATATCTGAATATTACTATTATGCTTCAAGGTATGATTCTTCGTCAGGATATAATCCTCTGTGTTCTTTCACTGTAAATTAGTACATTTTTTTTTGTGTGGGGGAACATATGTAGGTGTAAAGATAGAAATAGTCATCTTTAAAGTTCATAAAATGAGTGCAAGTCAGACTTTTCTACACTTCAATTTTAAAATATTTATGAAGGACGACCTGCCGTTTCTCTCACGGCCTCAATTATGCAGCGTGGGAATATCGTCCTACTGTACCAGTGCTTTCTGACATATCTGTTGCTTTAATGCAGCTCTGTTCCGTAGCTTACACACAAATGGGGATTAAGGGTGAGAACAGACAAGTGCCTGCTGAATCATCTCATTCTGGATGCTGCAAGAAATTCTGGCTGTTGGAAGCTGGTGGTCAGAGTTAAGGGGGTTCTTGTGGCAGTTCTAACTCATGTTTCTCTTGTATCGTCAGCCCTGTTTGGTGTGGCCAGCGTGTGTGCTTGGGGTGCAGAACGGCAGCACTGTGGTTGCAGGGGACAAACCTGCACTGCTGAGTGCACAAGGGACTAAGTGCTGGTTTTTTTCACCTAACTTGCTGTGTTTTTCCTCCAATTTACAAGGAAGTGTGAGATTCCTCTGCTCTTCTTGCCATCGCTTTGCCTGAAATCCTCTTTGTGATCACCAGGATGATACCGCTGTTCAAAATGCCTTCCTTTACTCTGGTTTATTGTTGCTGAGACTTGTCAACAGCCTTGAACTCTGTATGGTTACGCTGTGCATTGACTTGTACCACCTGCCGTTTAAGACCAGTTTGCATGTAATTCGTAGGGCAGCACCCTCCCCACAAGGCTAGTTTTTTCTACAACATGAATCAATATCTATAGGATCCACATAAGCAAAACAAGACACAAGACGTACTTCATGGCTAAGTTAATATTTCCCTGCAATACCATCTTTATAGGTGAGATCCTCAGTTTCCATTCAGAAACATCCTGAAGAGCGTATTAATTGCTGAATCTCTAGCATTGGTAAGCATCAGCCCTGGAGACCGTGGTCATACCTGCGTAAATACATGGAGTAAGTGCAATACCTTTCCTCAAGTCCTTGCCCACCTCATGAATTTTAACTTTTCAGCAACAGGAAGGGGTTCTCCAGAACTTGCACTTAGAGGTGAGGACTTCTGTTGAGTGAAGCATTTGTGTGTGCATTGAGCTTGGATAAATCAGACAGGAAGTGCCCAGTGGGAGAGAGAGTTCCTAGAGGATAGTGCGTTATAACCGAGGAGACTTGCTCTTCATTCCTAGCTTTCTTGCTCTCTGATGAGGGACTTTGCAAGTCCCCACACCTTGCTTTGCCTCCGCTTCTCCATCTACACTGATTTGCCTTGTAGGGCATTTCAGAATTGGATAATGCTAAAATAAGCACGAGGTGTTAATGCTGAACACAGATGGTGATGCTGCTAAACTCTAAAATCATTTTGTTCACCTTACCGATTCATCTCAGAATTACTGGCATGATAAATCTGTTTATCCCATGACTAACTTACATTAGCTGGAACCGAAATATGTATAAATATTGCGTTTGCAGCTCTGTCTCCCAAAGACACTAAATACGTGATGATTTTCACTACCTTTCAGATCAATACCCATCAGCAAAGACAAGGCTAAAACCTCAAGTGCTTCTGTCCATTATGCAGAGAGAGTAACCGGGAGAAAAGCCTGTCTTTAAAGGAACCAACACACAGAACAAAATCTTAGAACAAAACATCTTAGAACAAAATCTGTTAGGCAATATATGGGCTAGTGGAAGCTTGTTGTTGCTGCTTATGTGTTTTTCTCATTGCACACAGGGGCTGTGCTGGGAAAATAGTGAATGCAGCCAGGGGCTGCACAGAGCGGCTTGGGGAGCATTGCCAGGTTTTCCCTTCACTTGTTGCAGCACTGTGAACAGCATCATAATCTGCATGCACTCCTGGGAGGAAAGAAAAGGCAAGTAAATAAATGAAATCAAACAACCTACAGTAATAAAAGAGTGGAACTCACAAAAGTCAGTAAGAGCAGAGCTAGCCAAAACTCCTGCACTCTCTGTACGGCCCTCAGAGCCGAGGGAGCCCAAACACCTCGGCTGGTGCAAAGGGTTTCGGTGCTGCTGTGAAGTTCCACAACAAAGTGGCTTTCAGCAGACACTTGCTGTTTAGAGAACCCCCACCCAAGTGCTTGCCTGCTGATTAGTTAAGTCTGACAAGCAGCTTTCATTCCTATTTCTGTATTGCTTTTCATCAGCTTAGCATATATCCCTCATGTTACTTTACTGTCATGTTTTGATAACTTCATTTCTTTTAGCCTGCCTAGTTCCCTTGTTCCACTTCCAAGCGCTCAGTTTCCTAAACTCCGTTTCAATCCATCTTGCAGTGCCAGAAGAAGCTTTTTTTTCCAGAAGACCATGCTGCCATGTGTTGAGCATCCTTTATATATGTGCTGAAGGACTCTCTGAACAGATTCTTTGTTGTATCAGTTGCTGAAGGCTTTGGCTGCATATTTGATGCTCAAAAGAGAAGAAAACAAAAGTTGGGTGTTTTTTTTCAAATCTTCTGTAAAACCTAATTCTGAATATCATGCTTGTGCAGTTTTGTCCTTACTTACCACAAATTGTAAGTCCCACTTTTGTTCATTAATTAGTCCTCAATATGGACCATATAAAGATAGGTAGGTGTTTTACAGTTCGACTGAAGGCCAAAACAAACAGAAAAACAACCAGCAGCAGAATCTGCAATATATTATATTCATCTATTAAGGTAAATAGTAACGTCTGAAAGCTTAAAGCCTGCTTAAGTCTAATTGTTTGAATGATAACCTCTCTGCTGGGGTATGTAGGCACCTGGAACAGCATTTATTTTAAACACCTACCCTACCTACAGGATAGATCTGTGTATTGGGATCCCCTGTTTAGTCAGCAGCAAGGAAGCAGCATCCCAAAAGCAGAGTGACTTTTATAGTCAGGTTGATGTCCTCTAAAATAAATTGTCCTCTGCAAATATCTGCTTCTCTCTACTGCCCTTCAAGGATCCACAGTGATCAGGTGAAGACAACATTAAACCTCTGCAGTCTGAATAGAAAAATCTCAGTTGTGGGTTCTACAAAGCACAAGCTTCTGCATTTTTCTGGCCTTTGTCCCTTGTCATACATTTCCTCTTCTCCTATTCTTGAGTTGTTAAGGAGTATCAGATGCATATTTTACTTTATTTAGTATGAAATTAGAAAAAGGTATAGTGGAAGCCCATAGCAAACAGTACAAATAAAAGTAGTTCAGTACTTAATGCTTTTCATCCTACCAGATGGAAGTTTTTTGCAAGGCCATCCTCTCTGGAACAGAAGAGGGTTTCTGTTTTGCTATATTGTAATAATATATAATGATGAAGAAGACTTTCACATTCAAATGAATCTAAAATTTAGCAAGAACATAATTATTCCAGTTGCCATGTAAAAAACAGTGTGCATTTTTGTGACATGAGCCAAGGTCAAGTTTTCAGAATGCATGAACATTAGAGGAGTAGCACACACTAGAAAAGGCTACAGCTGGAGCTCTGAAAATAACTTACTTCCCTCCTGAACTGCCAGGAAGCCATGAGAAATAATTTTTCAGAGGAAGAAAAAACAACATTATGTTAATGCCCAAATGGCACTAATCTTTGTTCATAGTAAAAAAAAAAAAAAAAGTTATTCAAAACTAAACAAGACATTTGCAAGTTGCTTCATGTTTTTGTAATGAACTTTTATTTCCACCTTTTATTTCCTCAAGTGTAGTTATTACTCTTAATTGTGTCTGGTGATTGCCTTAGGATTGATGAGGCGCTTATTCCGAACAGCAGAGTGATGTGGAGTACTCGCTTTCCACCAGGATGCAAGGTAAGTAGATGAATTAATGCCATTCACACCATTCCCCTGCTTGTGGAGGGAGGAAGGAGGCTTGAGGAAGGTCAGAGGTGGAAGAGAAATGGGATGCGAGATGTTCCGAGGAAGTTCTGGGATGGCTTCTCCCTGATTGCTATTGGAAGCTGTTAAGCCTTGCAGAAGGGAAGGCTGCTGCATGGTCAAATAAAAATAGAGCTTTCCTCATTACTAGAACCTGAAAGAGAAAAAGATTCACCTATCTTTTTGATTTTAAATTTGCATCATTTTCCAGGGTTCAAAAATGTAATTGGGTGTTCAGGGGCCGGAGAAATAGAGAGGCTTCCTTTCACACATTTAGAAAGTCATTGAATAGCAATTTGGAGAATTCAATGTAGAGGTTTTGATAAATAAAAAATACAGATAACCTGATAGTGCTGATAAATAAAAATACTGATAACCATTTCAAAATGGTTAAGTAATCTCTTTGCAAGGAAAGTCACATTAAGCACTGAAGGGAGGCGTAATAACAGAATAGATATTTTGACAGATATTTTGCAGATATTTTCAGGAAGAGGGGGAAAATAACTGGGGTGAAAAGACCAAAAATTGTACAGTAAATAGCTCTTGGGAAAAAAATACACCTTTTTTCTTCTGATGAAGTTGCCGTCTTGGGGGCAGTGGTTGCATTTCACAAAAAAAAAACAAACAAACTGATTTCTCATTAAAAAACTTCAATGTTCATTTATAGTTGATAGCTATTTTGGTAGAAAATATGTGAGACATTAAAAAAGATAAAAATGTTGCTAACATGAAAAGCATTGAAAAATGTTGATTTACAGAAGACTATAAGAAATCCTTTCCCTTTGAAAATTATGACCAGCTGTATTTAGTACCCTTTAATTATGTATTTGATCCAGGATGTCGTTTATTCATCCTGCTCTCCCCAGCTGATTTCTGACTGAACAGCTCTAAAGAATATGGTGGTAACTGGGTCAGCTATATTTTTTGATGCAAGTTGAAAAAGAGAGAACAAGTTTTCCTCCCTAAGGAAAATTAGAACTACGTTTGGCTTTGGCTATGAAAGGAAGAAGTCCAAAGTGAAGGAATCATGTGTGGGAACATGTAAAATTTATATGTTGCAGGAGAATTTATATGGGACAAGATAAAATGTTGGCATCTAGAAGAACTACAACTTGTGGTCATGCAGACGTCATTCCACATTGGGATGAAGAAATACTTGTCATTAGAAAGTTTCATGAGTTTATTCCGCTCCAATCCTTCAAGGAAAATTCAACCCTAAGAAAAATACTGTAGCAAACTCCTCCTTGCTTCTTTGCACGAGTTGCTAAAGATTTGTCAACTCTGTCCCATGAGCATTACCCCTACGTGCCTGGGGAGACCCTTCTCAGCAGCACCAAGACAGAAGGACATAAAGAGCCAAGGAAAGCTGCTAGGAGGCCTTCAAGACCTCTAGGAGGTCTTGAGAGGAAAGCAAAAGCCCAAGAGCTGTGTGGGTCCAGCCGGGCTGATCGGACTGCAAGAGCAGAACCTTTGTCCTTGGCAATTAGCTTCATCATTTCAGGCTGCCTGAGTTTATTCTGGCCTATTCACTAAGCCTTAGCTGGCTCCTCTGAGTGCTGGAAGAGACTTCTCTCTCTCCTGTAGAAAGAGATGTTTAAATATGGCCCTAGCTCTCCTTTCCCATGGTCATTTTGCCCCTTTCAAACCACACATTTAGGCATATCACTGTAAGCAAGTGACCTTGCTTCCCACTTCACCCAAAGGAACCCCCAAAATGTAGCAGAACTCAAATATACGTAGAGTGGGACGGAGGGAATGGACGTGATTTTGGTCCTGAGCACCATCCTTCCAAAACCTCTCGTGCTGACTAGATGACTCTGATACAGAGCAGGTGAAGCATCTGTCTTGGGTATTTAGAAAAAGTGGCTTTTGAAAAAAAACATAATTAAATTGCAGATGGCTCTTGGAGGAGCCGTCAGATCCGTCTCCGTTCAGCTCAACGCTCTCTGCTCAGGACACAGCCCTGATGTCCCCGTTCATCTTGCGCCTCCTCAGCACAACCTCGCGGGTGCTGCTGTTAGTTGACACAAGCCAGGAATAGGCAGGTGGCCCTGGGCTTGAGGGCAAAGACTTCAGGTGGGTCCTGTGCAAGTAGGGAAGGATGTTCTTACTGCTTTTACTGCCTGTAGCTGCGAGGTGGCCTCTGTGAGGGGCACGACAGCACAAACAGGGCCAAAAATGAGCACGCGTCGAGCGCCTCGCGCGGCCCTGCGTGCGGCCTAGGTGGCCGTGCAGCACATGGATGTGCTCCCGCTGGGCTGCGCTACTCCGCCGAGTTTTATCAAGGGAAAGAGGGAAGTAAAAAATGGGGAAGAGGTAAAACATACTCCTAAAAAGTACTCCTAGTGCGTGGTAGCGTGCGTATAGTGTGCCCTGGGGCGCCAGCAGGCTCGTTCCTGACTTGCGAGAGAGAAACAAGGAGCACGGCGCTCTTTGTGGCGAGATGAAAGCTCCAGCGGAAATGTGAGCGATCTATTGAAAAGAAAAAGTCTTTAAGTAAGTTTTGATTTACAGCATGGCCCTTTTTGCTGTACGGCCCGCTCAATGGCTATTCACCGGCTTTCTCATATTCTCTGTGTGAAATCTGCATTGGTGAAACATACCCCCTGGCTAGGCAAAAAATTGCTAATGACCTGATCCAGAGCTAATTCAAATGAATCCTAGCAAAAGGGCTGGGAAGCAAAGTCTTTGCCAAGACTTAATTGGATTTTGGACCCACCTCTGGAGGGGCCAGTTGCGTGGGAGATGTTTTACCCACTGAGCCTTTAGATCCTGCCTTCAACCTGCCGGGCACTGGAGTTTCAGGCCCATTTTTCTTCCTGCCTCCACTGGCATTTCGGAGTCCCCCCACATAAAGGTTAATGTCTCTGGACATGATCCAGACACCATTGTCTCTGGACAACATTTTCTCCAGACATGGGGGCTGTTACAGGCCATCGTTAGGGTTATAAAGTCAGACACAGGGTAAGGAGAGAGCTGCATAGTTCTATGTTGCTCTATGTACACACAGGTGTTTCCCTGTCTGCTTCGTGCTAGATTTTCAGCCATAATTTTTAATGCGTTTATGAAATTATCTGGGGTTTTTTTAGTAGTAAATTAAAGCAAACCCAAAATTCTATTTCTCAGTTTGACCATAAATGGGGATCAAACTTCTGGGGTCGCTTTCCCTGGCTGGTTTTCAAGGGGAATGAGCCCCACTTCAGTCCCATCTCATCCAAGACAACAGCACGATCCTCTGGTTCCTCTCCTGTTCCTGGCTCCAGATCATCCTAATAGCTTAGGGCAGTCTCTTAGATAGCTCAAAGTACTTTTCATTTACTGTTTAGCCAGAACTAGAACTTATGTCCTGTTTTCTACGGGACTCCTCATTCCAGTCTAAGCTCCCACCTCCTGGCTCTCTAGGCAGCTCCCTTTCCTACCTGTATTTCCAACCACTCTGGCTGCTGTTTCTAAACACCTTTCTCAATACCTTTAACCTGTCCCAGAGTTGCAGGAAATGTCCTGTTCAGTCTCACTCACATTGAGCTCAGGGAGCATAAAATAGTTAAAGAAATAAGCCATGAAGCGTGAAATTGTCTCCTAGTTTGGCCAATTTTCCCAAAATTTTATGTCCCTCCCCAAGAGTGCTCTTTCTTCAACTGCACACAGGCTCCCATGAATTTCAAGATGCAGATCTCAAGGAAGGGGCACTGAGTTTGTTTGTGTATTTTCACCATTGTTTTTCCTATAGTTTTATTTATGGAAAGAGTGGATTTGCTCTGACTGAAATGAAATTAAACAAATGCAAACACCCTGCAGCCTGTCTGAGCCTGATAACTAGGATGCTAAATTGCACCCAAAATGCTTAAAGTTTGGCGAAGTTACAAGCCTAGAAACAGGCCTTTCAATACAAAATATTGACTGATATAAAGTTAGACAATGCAATCAACTTCACCTATACAGTTACCGTGTCACGGCGGCAGCGGAGAGTGAAAGGAAAAGCCCCAAATAAAAAGCGATACAAAAGGAAGAAGCTTTGATGGCTTAGAAAAATAACAGCCAGGTCTCTGCTTGGGCAGTTTCTAATATGCTGGTTCTCTCTTTTGCCTGCTTTGTAGCAGAGCTGAAAGCAAAAATTGATTTTTCATGCAAAATATTGAATTGCTGTTCCCTCGTAATTTAATTTATTATTTTTATACTCCACACGTATTTTGTTAGGGCTCACTCCTATCTCTGCAACGTCGCTGAGAAAGGTGCTATCGAGCGGTTTGCCAGCGATAGTAATTTGCTGCGTTACAGACATTTCTCTTCTCATGATTACTGTTGTTTCCTGGCCGCAAAACCAGCTCCGGAGCTGCCGAGCCCGCCAGGATCCGCAGCTGGGAGGGCTCTGCTCCCTGCTGGGACGCAGCCATCGCACAGGTAGGTGTCACAGCCCATGTGGAAAACAGCCCATTTGGCTTTTTTAACGTATATTTTTTAAGTTCGTTTCTGTTTTTCCCCTCAGTGCTTTGCTACTTTCTATGTATTTTTTTCTGCCCTTTATGTATTCTAGAAAATCAGGAATGAAGGCTCGCAAGACATGCAATTTTTCAGCTTTCTACGGGCTTTTAGAGGAATTCCATATTAAACAGAAACCCAAAAGCCCCACCAAGTCTAAAGCTAAGGAGCCCTGCCCTGAACTGCTGCCTGGCTTGCAGGGCTTCACCCACGGCTGGACCCGATGGGCATCTGCACCAGGGGCTCTCGTCCCAGATTCCATCTCGGAATCTTCTGCAGCTTGTGGGGAGCTGGGAGCAGCTGAGCAGGTGACCGTGTGGCCTTGGTGCAGATGTGCCCCAGGAGCCAGGGAGCATTTGCCTCCAGGAGATGTACCCGAGCACTTCTCTTGACTGCCCGTCAAAGGGCCCCGTCTTGTGGGAAACCCCAGGACATCCAGGCACCTTTTGCTTTTATTTTTCAGAGCTGCTGTGAAGCTTAAGCTCTGGCCTTGATGCAGAGAAAGGGAAGGTCTGCTGCTGGCCTGGTTCGTAGACAATCTCTGAGACAGTAAAATATGTGCATAGGACTGAGGACAAAGCACAGAGCAATGAGTTGTCCTCAGTGGGAATAAGCTGTCGTGAGCGCCGTAACAAGATGATGCCCTAGGTAGGTGTTTGGTAGGAGCAGTGGCCGCAGCCTCCTTTTAGGCTGGAGTCAGCAGCTCCCTCATGCAGATCCAGGTGCTTCTTGGCCTCCTCCAGGTCTCAGAGTGGTGAAAGACCCACAATCGTGTCTACAGGCAGAAACTGTAAGATTTAAGTTTCAGCAGCAAAGCAAACAAGGCTCAAAGCATAGCGTTACCTGCCACAGCACCCTCATTTCTTCCTCCATCCATCTGATACCTGACCTATTTATTTTTCCAGCACAAATATGCAATACCCCACCAAAAAGTACCACACCAAACTGAAGCCCATCACAAGCTGAGTTACACAACATTAAATTTGACATAATTAGTTGTTGGATTTTTTCCTTAACTTATTTCTTCAATTAGGGAGTGTTTCAGCAGCCAACCCCCCGGAATTTCTTTCAGTTCCTGAGGAAGGCGAGGCAGCCCCCCAGCTGCAGGCGACAAAGCGGGGCCTGTCGGTAGAAATGAGTAGCGTTTACTGCAGCAGCCAGGCCAGGCATCTCTAACCAACACTTTTATTCTCAGGCACCGTGCGTGTCCAAACACCCTTTTGTGAGCGAGCCTTGGCTGCCTAGCAGACCTCAGGCAGGAGGAGAGCGTGTGTGCAAGCCCTTCCGAAGAGCCTTTGTGTCAGCACCCTGGAAGAGCTGGAGATGAGCCAGTCCTACTGGAGTCGCTCTATTAATGGCGAAGGGTGCGCTTCAGGAAAAGCTGCGTGTGCAAAGAGAAAGCTGCAACCAGCAATTTAGTACAAAACTCCATTCTTCAGGCAAATGGAAAAAACAGGGATTGCCCAGAGAGGGCTTTTCTTTTATTTGAATGAATTTATGTATGTGTATTCAGCGGGTGTAATTCCTGTAATAAGTGCTGAACGTCATCATGTGTGTGACCCCGTGCTGCCATGGGGCTGGACCTGAGGAAGTGGCTCACTGTGTAGGGGGACAAGGAACACCGATTCCTTTCTTCAAAGGAATGATTTAATTCTGTGTAATTAGGACAGATGGGGGCCAAAGTTCTCCTGGGTAAATGTCTGTGTCTTGAGCCAGCATCTGTGGCTCCATTCTTCGCTAGGTTGTTGGAGAAGAGGCTTGACACCAGACACACTGATCACATTTGGCAGCGGAGCTCGTCTCACCCAGCCCTTGTAACATGCATTTTTGCATCCAGGGAGAGGCAAACTCTAAAACTCAGTAGAAGTTGCTGTGCCCTTGTGTGGTTTATTTATAAATACTCTGTTTCTGCCCAAGGATATGAGGTATACTTCAAATATAGTCTTTAATTAAAAGTTCAGGTACTTTTTTTTCCGTGAGAGCCTATATTTTTCCTATAGAAATAGGAAGGTGTGTTGTTTTAGATGGGAGATTTAGGACTGGCAATAAAGCTCAAAGGAGCTTCCTTCAGCCATGAGGAGCTAGATTCTGCTCATCTTCTTTGGGAACAACCTAGTGCACATCTTTGCAAAGCTCAGTGCCAAGCCAGGTACTTAAATGAGCTTGTGCCGTTGCCAGATAGTAGAGTGGTGGTTGCAGAGGTCCTGAGTCCTTCCAGCTACCAGGCAGGTTTGCTCTGAGCTCCCTCAGGTGTCTCCAGGCCTGGATTTTGCTGCACAGACACAGAGCAGATGTGCAGACATCTGTGGGTGGTGTTAGCCTGTGTCCGTGTGGGCTTGTGCAAGCAGCTGCTGCTGCTGAACCCCGCCTGTGCTGCGAGGCAAAGCCTGGAGCTGGCTCAAGGCTTCAGGCTTGGGGTCCTGCCAGGCCAGCAGATCCACCCCACGCATACGGGTCTCTGCAGGACAGTGGGGGCTCCTACACATGTGGCGCATCCCAGGACCCCGCTCAGCTCCTCGCCTTGCTGTCCTTGACCAAACACATGGATCTCCCTCATTCCTGCCCCCTGGTTACCGTTTGCTTCTCTGCTGTCCTGAGGTTCCTGCTCTCCCTCGTTGCTCAGCTCTGCTCATCAACCTTGGTGCTCTTCCTTCTCACTGTCTATGCCACTCTGTCTTTCACCCTCAGCGCTGTCATCGCAGGGATAGCCAGATAAACAGCTGGGGTGCCAAAACACAGCTCTGTTGCACCCCATCTGCTTTGGGTTATCATCCCATCCTCCTTCCCCGTACAAGCAAGGAGAATGCAGCAACTGCCCTGCAGAAGAAGGTGAGGCATCATGTGGGGCAACATGTTGAGCGTCATGTTTCCCGTGTCAGCTGCTATTTGCAAGGAGTACGTTCGCAGCTGCAGCCTGTGCATGTGGGTCTCGCAGCTGACAGCCATCCAAGGCTGATTTTTTTTCCTTTTTTTTTTTTCCAGGCCAATGTCTCCACGGAGAGCTGCCTTTCATCTGCAGAAAATCTACACCATATGTTTTCAAAAGGGAACCCCCTGCTCCATGTCTGCACGAGCCCTGTTTTACTCTTCCTTTTGGAAGTCAGCGTTTCAGCGTGTCATAACGAGGTCTCCATCATGATGAAGGTGATCACAATTAGCATACACAAATTTCTCTAGAGGCTGAAATCAAAATCTATTGACTGAGATAAAGATGAGGTCAAAGCATTTGATGCTAGGCGGAAAAGTCCAATATATGGATAATGATTATTAAGCACTTTCAGGTGTTGCACCTTCTCTGAGACTTAGGAGAAGAACCAGAAAAGTAACGTGCTTAACTAATGGTCGAGTGACTGCTGTGACTTTACCTGATGTACCAGGCCAGGGGGCTCACAGCTATAACTGCAGGTCAAACTGATGAGAGGAGGAGGGGGCAAAATGATTTTTCAATGTATATCAAAAGGGAATCCCACCAATGAGTTGCTAATGACAGATATCTACTGATGATCTATTCTACAGTCCCTGACTTGTGGCAGAGGTGACATAACTGTACATGGCAGGGAAAGAGGAGCAGGAAGCCCAGCTCTCCTTGGCCTGATGAATCCAACGTCCATGAGGACAGAGTGCTCCCACCTGAACACCCAATTGCACCTTGTTGGCTGCAGCCTGGCAGTGAAAGAACATTAGGATTCAAAAGGGTTTGTCTGGGGCTCTTGTTACTGCCACCTGAGAGCTCCCGAGACCCTCAGTCCTGAAATGTGGGCAAGCTCAAGCCTTGCAACATGGTTCTTGTGGCTCTGGAGGTACCTCTGGAGCTTCAGCCTGCACATGCCCATATGCAGTCTGCCACATGAGGTTGTTGGAAACACCACTGCCTTCCACCACCTTTCTAGTCTCTGCCTGGCAATAAACTATCAGCAGGAGTAAGGACATTCTGGAAACCTTTTTCTTTTCCTTTTTTTAGGTGCTCAGGAGACTCCATTCAATGACATTCACCAGCCAGGGTTAGAGTTCACCCCAAGATCTGTCAGGGAAATAATTTGTAAGGGTTTCTGTATCCCTTTCTGTGTTGCAGGTAAAGCCTGCAACCTGCCAAGGTAAATCAGCACTGCCAGGAGCTGAAAGGAGAGTCCGCTTTCAAACTCAAAGAGCAATCACTTCAGTCATCTGGAATTCCTTTCCTCTTTAAATTAAGAGCATTCTCTTTTAGAGACTGCAACCCTCGAGCTGGAAGGATAAGTGAACATGATGATGTGAAGTGGGAGTGCAGCTCACAACACCTCGATGAGGTAAGTAAACATCATTTATGTTTTACCAATGGGGATCGTGAAGCAGAGCAATGAAATGATGGGCTCAAGGCAAAGGAGGAATTTGATATTGGCACTTTGCTGGAAATCAAAGTTCCCAGTTTGGTGCCTATACTGTTAGATCGCATTTTCCGTGCATGAGAAAAATAACTAGTTTTAATAATTTTGTACATAATAACTGCCTTGCCCCCCACAAACTACTAGCAAATGGTAGATGTGGCTGCATCCTATTTTGCTGCAATGGGGGGAGAAGAAAGAGACCTTCAGGCAGACCTGTCCCAAGGGGACAGGTTGTTTTCTGATTATGGCCCAACAAAACCAAATAGGGACCAAGAAGGTCCTTCTGCCACACTCGGCATTGCATTAAAAAAGAAAATCTGGGAGACAGTAATGAAAATCCAAAGATCTGCATTGATTTTGCTGCTGTTATGCTGCTCTGGTAGCAATTCACAGCCTTTTTAGGGCTCTGTGACCCTGGGGATGCCAGAAAACACATCAGTGAAGACCAAAGGATAGATGGTGTCAATCAGACCCACAGCGGAGCAAGGCCCATCGCTGAGGAAGGTGAGGAATGTTTACATGAAATCTTCCACAAACACTTTTTTTCCAGGCTTTTGTTATCACAGGAAGTGAGTTAAAGCCAAAGCATGAAATCAGAGAGGACAAGACATCACAACGAGGCAAAGGGCTGGGCGGACAGCGCTTGGCAAAGGCAGTGGTGAGTGCGTGCTCCAGTACTGAACCGACACTGCCTTTCAATGAACTTAGAGAAAAACAAATTCAAGGGCTCTGTGAAACCTGATATGCTGGGAGTCCTTTTTTCTCCTCTTGCTTGGTCAATGCAAATACAAACCTTTGCTTTATTTCCTATGCAACCTTTTCCATTTGGCTTGTTTCATGATGCCACTATTTTGAAGCTGTTGAGCTGGAATTTTGTCCACAAAGCATTATTATGGGTTTTGCTTCTTATTTTTAATATTGACCAAAAAAAAAAAAAAGAATGAAACCCTCATCACCCTCCTTACACATTCTCTCTTACTGAAGATAGATTATCTCTATTTGGGGGATTAGTCTGCTCTTCCCCAACTCAATATATAGAAATTCTTCTATACAGACTATTGCAGTCCTCAGGTAGAGCCTGGATTTTTTTCCCCTTCTTATGTCTGATTATTTTGTTTTAAGACTCTCCCAAGCAACTTCATTCTATGGGCTATGGAAATATACACACATACGTACACCTCACGTTGTCTTTCATGTGTCTTCTTGCACAATTGACCATCCTTCTCCCATGCTGTTTGGTGCTCAGTATTTACTTGTTGTCCATCCAAATCCCATCCTTGGCCATTCATGATTGAGTTCTGCCTGCGTGTGAGCCGTGACACCGGAGAGCCTGACAGGGTGCCCTGTATTCCCTTTCTTTTGGGACTTCTGGGACTCCCACATCTCATCCAGAGATGCTGTTTCCACGAGCCAGAGAAGCCTGTGTCAGATAACGAAGGGAGAGGAGGAACTGGCTCATGGGCCTAGGCCAGACAGTTCTGCCAGCCATGGGAAGAGCCACAGTGCATAAAAATTCCTATTCCTCAAAGAACTGATGCAACAAAATCTGTTGTACTAAAGTTAATCCATTTTCCCTCGTCAGGTCACCCATGTTGGTCATCAGCAGATGACTGCCCTCCAGTGTTGCTGCTTTTCAGCTTTTTTGGTTGGGACTGTTGCAGACAGTGGGTGTAAAATGACTTGGTAGAGGTAAGAGTAGTAAGTTACTTACTTAAATAGTAAAAATCTAATTGTGCTTTTCAGTTGTGCAAAAGCTCACTTTTATCTGTAGAGATAATGCAGCACAAAGCACTGAATTCCTAACTTAGAGGAAGTATCTCACAATTTTGCTGAACTTTTTTTAGGTGAAAAACTAACCGTGAATTTTCTCCTTGCTGTGTTTCTGCTATTCTTTAATGATATCACTTACATCTGAACGCTTCGGTGCCCCTGTCATTTCCCTCCTGGTATTTTTGAAAGCAACGTGACTAATATTTTCCAAATTACTTACTATGGCAATTAAAGGGAAAGGGGACCTATATATGATTTGACTGAAGAAAAGCAAATCTTCAAAAACCTTTAAAAAGCCCTTTTTAAAAACAAACTGGCATTCCTTTAAGCTCCAGTCTCCCTGACACATCCAAGTGTAACTCACCTCCCCTGCAGCACCCTAGAGGCACCTTCAGTAGACCCCAACGTACACACAAGTGCTCCTTGTTTCCAGCTCCTTGCTGCTTTTGGACTGGTTCTCTAAGGCGTTGGTGAAGCCAGAGCTCTTGGAATAAGTAGTGTGCATAAGAATTTGAGCCGGAGTTGGCTAGCTCTTTTGTAGGGAAAATAGCTTGAAAATACAATCTGATCCATGCAATTCCAGAGTTCAAAAGCAAACAAGGAAATTCTATCTTTTTTTAAAAATCTTATCGTATAGAGGACTCCAAACAGAGCTGAACTCCTAAGTGATCTTAAGTAGTACATACAGGAACTATTGTTTGCTTTAATCTTTGGGGCTCAGATGGTAATTTCATTTAGGTAAAACCCATACCCCTGAGCTCCCACAGTCTGCTCCTTTTCTCCCTGACTTTGAGCAGAAATAGTGGCTCCTGCTTTTGTTTCATCCACATTTTAACATTAGCTAAAATCCTGCTTCATCTCCTCCAATTGCCTACATGCTCTGTGAAGAAGATGCTTTCCTGAAGTCTGTTGGGGTCTTAGTGTTAGTTAAAGCTGCCTTAAATTGTTCATGAAGCCTTGCAGAAGTGTGAGCAGAGTGGAGCTCATCTTTTCCAAAGGATAATTTTGGTCGTAGCATCAGAGAGAACATGTCCCTGTGGCCTGTACCTCACGGCGTGGTGCTGCCTTGTTTTTTCAGCAAAAGTTGTTGACTTTCTTATGAAGAATATTTAAATTCTTCATTTAAATTGTCTTGATGAGGATGTGAGTAGGAAGGTGCCTTCCATAGTTAGCATTGTGAGGGAGAAACCTGATAATTCATTTATTCCATGATAATAGCAGGGGTAGCTTTAAGGTTTTTACCATCTGTGCTCCTATGGGAAGGAGGAGCAAAGCCAATACAAATTTAACCTTCAGATTTATGCTTCTGTGCTTCTCCATTGTACCTCTGAAGTTCTTCTTCTTCAAAAAAATCCTTAACTGTTTCACTGCTGCAAGAGAAGAAAAGCTACAGTTTCCAAATTGCACTTCTATTTTATATCTGCAGATTTCAGTTTAATTTTAGCCTTCAACAGCTATTCAAGGCAGACACATATTTAGTGAGTGTTGACTTTGATCTCATCTGTTTGTCCATGTGGCCAAAAATACTCAAATGTAATGCTAAATGATGAGTCTGTCTTTAATGTTTTATCTTCTAGCAAGGGATCTTGCTGTATGACAGAATACACAAGTAGCAAATGCAAGATCTCATTTATGCCGACTGCTTTTAGAATGGCAAGGCTTCTGTGGAAGTGGAAATGGAGACCTCGGACACAGGAAATAAATAGCCAGGCTGCACTCCATCATTTAAGGTAAAAAGGCATTTTGATTTTTAAAGTTCCTTTTAGTTCATGGACAGCTCTCCCAGGAGATGTCAGTGACATCTGAAAATGAGCAGAAGATTTGTGAGGAAAAAGTAAGCTTATAAGGCAAATCAGATGATTGCAGTAAGTTGAGGTTGGAAGGGGCCTCAGGAGATCATCTAGTCCAAACTCCTTAAATAGGGTCACCTAAAGCGGGTTGTCCCGGATTCTGTCAGGACAGGTCTTGAGTATCTGCAAGGATGGAGGTTCCACAACCCTTTTGTGAGGTATTTGTGAAATGTATTGACTTCCAGAAAGAGGCAGTGATTCTGACTCTTCTGGCCCTCAATTGGGAAGGGCTGGATTTCCTTGAAACACTGTAAAAATATTTCGTGGCTGAAAATCAAAACCTGGTGCAAAGCCAGAGACAGGCCCTAGAGAACAGAACAGGTTCTGAGAGCCCCAGGTGGGACCATATGAAAAGCAAGGCACTTCTTTGCTCCCACTTTATCTAGATCTCTGTCAGACCATGTGTTTTTATATTTTATATATATGTTATGTGTATTTATATACTTTATACTGCAGGAATTACACTGCACATGTTGAACCATTGATACTTCCCTATGAGCAGGCATGAGTGTTTTAAGAGCAAAATGCTCTTCTCACACATGATGAGAAAAAAATCACCATCCATGTGTTTTCTGCAGAAGATTTACCCCAATCCAGTTTAGAGTTCAGTTAAGCACTGTACAATATCTTTACGAGGGGGGAAAAAGAGATATTTTTCCTGTTGACCTACTTAGTAATGGGTACCATGGGATTCTTTGGATGTATTGCACCGTGGGGTGTAAAGTCTGCTCCACAGAGCAAAACATCCATATGGGAGCACCTGAACCCTAATTCCCATGATATACCACTGCAGCATTTCCCAAACTCGGCTGAGTCCTCCCATCAGGTTTGCAGATGCTGACAGTCCTCGTGGCAAACTTGAGCTAGGATCCAAAGTGATGAAAGAGAGTCGAACCAGAATGGAGGAGAAGATAGAAAATTTAAATAGAAGAGAAACCAGGCTAGCTGCCTGTCTTAAACTTTTATTTGGTGCATTTTACACAACTTTAATGACAGTATTTCTTATGCATCTATGAGAATTGCAGAAAAATCTATTTGCTAGGCTCCTTACGCTGTAAAACCTTTATTCCCTGAGGCCTTAATCTTATTTCTCCACTTTCCTTGAGAAGGTGAAAGTCCTAGTGAGCTAGTAGCAGGACTTGGGCTTGTATTAACAACGTAAGTTCTGATATTTGTGTATGTGGAATTAGTTTGGAGACAGAAATTTTGATTCATGAGGGTTGACATTTTACTCCATTGTCACTTCCCACTGGTAAAATACAAGAAATCCAGCTTAGCATTGAAATATATGGAAAATTGGAGTCTAGTTCCACCTTTATTTGTAAGTTGACTAATTTTTGTTTTTAAATTAGCAGCACGGAATAAGCTTCATACCTGATATCATTAGCTTTGTATCATGGTTCACAGGAATTTGCAGGAAACAGAACAAAACAACCCCCCCAAAAGCAAGCAATAATATATTTAGACAATTGTGCAATGTTACAGCTGGGAGGAAGAACTATCTTCCTAATCTCTGAGTGGATACTGTGAAGGAAAAGATTTCATGAGTCTGTTTTTCTAACTGAATGAGAATCTTGATAGTGGGTTTTTTTGTGTGTATAGGCATAATCATAAATATACCCTTGAGTCTTTCTGTTTCAAGGTTAAATAACAATAGTTGTGCAGGCTTCTGCCATGTAAATAACCTGTCGAGAAATGGATGGATTACATTTTATCTTCACCAAGAAAAGACAGACTTGTACAAAGGACGATTTGCTTAACTTGCAGGCTATAATATAAGCATTCTGCTAAGGAAGGGTCAAAATTACTCCAGAAATCTTGAGCATTTTCATTGATGTGCTCCTCCAAACTTCACCTTCTTAAAAGACTGGGCACCAAGAAATGACTCGAGAACTCCTTTTTATGAAAATCCACACAGTGCACAACAGTCCTCTGAAATAAATACCAAGGGTACTATAACAAAAAAAAGTCAATATCTTACAAAAAGTTCTGGAAAGTCATCCATGTAACTCTTCACTGAAGAGATGAAAATCTGGGAAGGGGAGAGATCCCATTGGCATAAGTTGGAGGAAGAGGCGTCTGCCCTGGAGCCTGGAGGGTGGCAAAGCCGTAAGTTTTGACAAGTTGTGACCCACATCATATATTACAGGCCTGAGGAGCCTTCGCCTGGCTGCAGCTTGTTCTCCATCTCCTGTTTCTACGTCCATGTAGGACTCAAAGGAAAAGCAATTCAAAGCAGAAATGACTCAGGTCCCTTAGGAGTCGGTAATAGGCATTTAAAAACACTGCTCTACACCTAGACTTAAGAAAAGTGGACAAGGTCTGAAAAACAAGTGAAACGCAAAGTAAGAATATCAAGGAAAAGTTTTTCATTTGGGCTGAATTTAGTTTAGTGCTGAGATGTTTGTCACCCGAGGCATAACAGCGACTGAAGTTTCACAAGGCTGAATTGTGCTCTGCTCTGGCACTTCACAAATAGATGACAAATACATCCTGGATGGACTCAGCGGCCTACCTAGTGTACCAGGGTGCCTCTGTCTGCAGCACTGGTAGAGCAAAGGTAGGTCCCTGCAGCAACCCGAAAGCTTCCCCTGTTGCTGCATTCCAAAGAGCCTTGATCCTTCCTAAGCCCTGCTGGAACATGAGCGCTCCAAGCGTTGGGAAGAAGCTGAATGGATTGATACCTGCCTGGATGTGACCTTGTGCCTCGTGCTCTGGGTGTCCCTGCTGGAGCAGGAGGTTGGACTAGATGATCTCTAGAGGTGCCTTCCAACCTCAACCCTTCTGTGATTCCATGTGGTACTGGACACGGGCAGCGCTCTGTGGCAGATGGCCAAGTCATTTCTGGTTCCTGGTGGAAAACCTAAGCCAGATTCATGGTCAGTTATTCAAAGGGGCTCCTGCACCCACAGGCTGTCACTCTAGGGATGGGAGCATGGCACAAGTCTTCAGTCTGAATGGTCTATGTGTTGCAATCATGTGTTTTTCTTGGAAAGCTGTGGAAAAAAGATGCATAGGAAAGGAACAAACTTCAATTTTGAGTAGACAATGGGCTCTTTGGAAATAGTTTAGCACAGACTTTTTTTTTGTCATCTTCTTACTTGTTACTACTTTGATGATCTTCCAAAAGTCCCATTTTACATAAAGGTGAGAAGGTTTTAACACCTCTTAGCCACTTATACCTGAAATTACATGTCCTTACTTTATCCTTAAAGAAACAAAGAATTTTTTCCCCCCAAATACAGGCTTCCTGATGTTGCCTAGCTACAAATCCATGTTCCTGCTTCCTACCCCTCCATCACACGTTCCAGGTTGGCGGATTGTCTCGGCTCGAGTCCTCGAGCTGAGCCCAGCAGCTCCGGTTGTAATCGTGCCCGTTAGCAGCCTGCCTCTCCGTCGCTATCCACGGAGTTAGATACGGATTCGGTCTGACAAGCCAGAACTAATTTATTTGAGCTAAATTGTATGAAAGCGATTGTTGTATTAGCTGGGCGCACAGCCCTGCCTCTTGTACTGTGCTTTTTGTTTCTCATCTCCACTTGTAATATGTTTTTTAGATTGTGTTTTACCTGGGTGCTAAGGATTAAATCACGGCTTTTTAGTTTCTAGTGTAATTGAATTTTATACTGTCTGAGCAGCCTTCATGTAAGAGGCTCAAAGTGCTTTAGAAATATTCCTTAATGAAGCTTCACTAAACTTGAGTGATGGAGGTACATATTATTAGCATTATTATTGGGTATAGAGGTAGAGGAAGAGAGGGACGGAGAGCCATAGGGTATTGCCCATGCTCGCCAGGAAATCATCAGTACGGAAATCATGAGCAGACTTGATCAAAAAAGGGATTTAATTCCTCCTGAAGAATAGCTACTAGCAGTTTTTGACAGGAATATCTAAAGCTGACAATTGTCACAATAACCATTTTTCAGTTGTCAGTCAAAACATATTTTCCGACCAACGGAAATAAATGCTAGAAAAGAGCAAACACTTTGTCTTTTTTTAACAAAATTAGCTGACCAATTACATTCAGAGTGAAGAGAACACACACATAGATAAATAAAATACATAAAGCTAAATTAAACATCCTTTGAAGAACACTTTTGATTTGGGTTCAGATCTTCAGATACTTGTACATGCCTACTTCCATTGGTATTTCCCTAGATTAATAGAAGACTATCACTCAACTTAGTACAGTCCTCAGCTCTTCTATAATATTTCCTTATTCTTTGGGAATTGAGCAGATTTCTGTGATGTAGTGTGTTTTGCTGGCTCTGAAAACCTCACTGTAAATGCTGGAAGTTCAACCGTGTCCTTTTTTTATTCAGGTCAGGCTTCGTGTCGGGTACGTTCTGCTTCCTTCCCATCTGGTGTCAACACAAAGTATCACCTAACGGTTCAGTTGTGCTTTGAGATAAAACAGCCTTTATTCCAGTGTGTGTTTGGTGTGATGGCCTGGCTTGAATTCTGGTTTTATTTGCTTGCTTGTTTGGATGGCCCCCGCCAGCCGTGTCCCAGGCTCCGTGGCAGAGGCGCTTCCTCCCCTGTAACACAAGTCACTCCTGCTCAAAACCATCCGACGGTGCCTCCCGCATTTGAAGGAGAAGCTGGGCTCTGCTAATTACAGTTTGGGAGCCTAGGAAAGATCAATAATTGCACTGCTAGCACTGTTAGCATATTTCAGAGGCTGGTTTGTTAAACACTGATAAAATATTTACTTGGTGCTGCAATGACCACTTAAAATGGAAGCGTTATTGCTGCTCTGCTTAAAAATAAGAAGCGAAATAATAAGCTGTACATCGCTGGAACCCAACTTCAGGAGGGATGTGCATGTGCTGCAGGTGCTGGTGGCATTTTCATGTGGAGTGGGATCATTAGAGATTAGATCATGCACTAATCCTCGAGGTTTAGGGCGATGAGCTGATAATCTGCTCTTAACCCCACGAGGGCAAGAGCTGCCCCGGGAGGCTCCTTCTCCCTGCGGCTGCCCCCAGGAAGGAAGGAGCAAGAAGCCGCTCTCTCTCCGAAGAGGATTCATTTCTCCACCTGTTCTGCAGACAAAACACAGGGGCTCTGGCTCCCCGTGGCTTTCGTGTCGTCTTATGGAGCTGCATTCCTTGTCTGCTGCCCTGCTGATGCACCTTGGGTGCCTGAGTCGGAAGGAGAAAAGGAGCGAGAAAAGAGGGGTGTCCCAGTCTTTGCACTGAGGAGCTAAGGTCCAGAGGAAAAAGTGGTGTGAGTTGTAGAAAGCGACTCTTCGCTGAGGAGAAGATATAAAATTTAAGAAAAGAGGCAGCCAGTTTGTCGTGACAGTGCAGAGTTTGGTGTGGAAACACCTGTGGTGTTGGATGTCTGTTTAAACCAGGGCACTGGGAGATCCTTAGTGGCAGAATTTAATCTTGGTCCAGCAAAACTCTGATTAGGATGTCCAGACATGAGTTCCCCACATTTCATCTCTTCCCTCTGTGAGGAAACAAGGACAGGGCTGGTGTCCTAAATACTCCTCATGGGTATTTAGGAGTCTTTCAGGGTCTCCATTGCCACTTAATTTCCTCTGATTGACTCACATCTGACAGGCCATAGGGATTTCTAATCTTTTGAAACATTTTTATCTTTTTTTCTTCACCTTGTTTCCTCTGTGAGCATCTCCTCAGAGGTGCATCTTCTGGATCTGGAGAAGCTAATATATTGCCCATGCTCCCAAAAGCTAATAGAAAGTATTGATACAGACGGGAATAAAAGCAGAAATCGGCAATAAAACCAGAATAAGTGAAAGAAATGGCTGGACATTTTAAAATCTGATGCAGAATACCAGGCAAGAGTCAGGGCTTTGGAGAATCAAACCAAGCTGCTCTTTTTAGAAACAAGCTGGTACTTCAAGCACTTTTGTCTGATGCTACCAAAGCCAATGATAATTTTGCCATTGATTTCAACAGTGGGACGAGCTGGCTGCCTCTATGAGGCAAAACCTGTGGTTACAGGTAAGTTGGGTAATTTAGGGTAAAAATGCAAATATTTTGAAGAAAGGTAAAAAAAAGATGAGTGGGAAAAACATGTGATTTCAGTAGCTAGCACTTAATATAAAATATTGCTCTGTTTTAGAAAGCTTTTTGCATGTGAAGTACAAGCGAATATTCCCACTGAGTGCACTAGGGGTGCAGATGACCCCTGCTAGGACCCCTGTGTCCGGTCTTGTGCAAAGTGAGACAAGCAGAGGTTCTGCCCTTGGCTTTAGTGAGATCCAGCCTGGGGAAGGGACCGACCTGGGACACGGTTGCTGATGCTGAATACTGCTGTATAGCACAGGTAGCCCCTTTGGGCCCAGCGGGAATTCCTCCTAACATAGGCATTACTCACTGCAAGTGAGATGATTGTAGTCTGGCCTTTACAAAACAGTGTATGAGCCTCTAACTTGCCTTAAAACTGGCAGCGAATTGCACAGTGATGGGCTTCCCAGGGAGTTTTATTAGAACTTGGGGGACATTTGGGAGAAGAAGCTGCTGGAAGTTTATACCAGCACACTGGGGAAAAGCAAGCTGACGGGATCGATGAGCCAAGGAGAGCTAAGCACATGGATTTACAGGAGAGAAGGGAAAGAAGACCAGGCTGGAGCCCAGTCTCTTTACTGCATACTGTAAATATGGTCTTGGCAAGGGTTATTGCAAAGAGATTAAGATCAGCTGCTGAGGAAATTAGACTCCAAAGTGTGGATTCTCTGAAAGATCGTTTGATTTTGAGGAGTCACACGGTTTATTACTGGAGAGGAGGAAACACCCTCCCTACTCAGTCCACAAGTGTCTGAGCTCTTGATTGAGTAAGAAGATGATTTGGTGGAGATGGCCTCAGGTTTCACCAGATAGGTTTATTGGGACAAAAATGGAGACCATAATTTACAGCTCTTTGATCCATATTTTATAGATTTAGAGGATGGGGGATCCATATTTTGATCATCCACTTTCATCAACTTTTTCTAATGAATGCAAAGCACACTTCCATGTACAGCTCATGGTGAAAACATCTTAGCTGAAAAAAGGACATAAATATTGCTAGATTACGCACATAGAAAGAAGTTCAAGACATGACACTAGTACGTGATAAAGTAATCACTGAGAATGAAAGGAAAAACATAAAACAGATGCGTTCCAGAAGTGGTAAATTGACAGCACAATCCTCTATTTATCTCAGAAAATATTCAACGCTAAACTGAAAAGAAGGCATCTCAGAAATGCAGTAATGCTAGTAACTGTTTGGTTAGTAAGGAAGCAAGTTCCACATACACCCAGGAATCCCAAGCTAACATTCACTGCAGTCAGGTGATGGGCATATGATGGGCATAACCCGGTGTGGATGGAGAGCAGAAGCTGTGCAGCACTGGAACAAGAGGAGAGGTCCCATGTGACGAAAGAGGACCTAACATTTGGGTCCTGGCCTTGATGCTTAAATTTGGCTGCTCTAAGTCCCTAGATCAGGAGCACAAATACCATTGCACCACGATGATGCCTTATTGACATTGCTGGAGTAGGAAGAGTGCGTCGCTCCCCCACTTTTTGGCACCCAGTAAAAAGACATCAGGACATAAGGATGGCCTCTTGCCATCCTTATCCAGGTAGAAGCTCTTGTTAAAACCGGTTTTGATTCCAAATCAGGGGTAGGCTTGTGTCTTCATTGAGCTTTGTTTCATCTTCAGTTTCAAACACACAAGCAAGTTACTGCAGCTCAATAAATCACTGCACGTAGCTGAATCACAGTTGCTTGCCATGTGCATGTACTGCTAATGCATTTCAGTTTAATTTAACCTCTTGTGTTGAAAGGGAACTCCCT
>JAUBOD010000209.1:1309995-1320939 GCA_032353885.1 Nothura maculosa | reverse complement strand
TCTTCAAGTACCCTAATAGATCAGCTTCATGAGGCTTTGCAGCAATGTCAAAATCACTTAAATAAAACAGCAGTATGAAGCTGTTTTTAAAGATGAGAGATTTGTTCATGCTGGCATCTACCTTCCTTATAAATACATGCTAAATTGAAATAACTCCAGTTGGAAGAAACGAAAACAGCTTTGTTTCCAAAAACAGATATGAAACATTTGCATCTAATCACAGTTACAAAATATTCGTGTTGCTTTTAATAGTGATTTGGTGGCTGGTGGGCTCTTTCTGCCAATGAGCAGCTCTGCTCCGAGTTTACCGATGTCCAGTAAGTTATTAATTTTTTCCTATGTTTGCTACAGTTCAATTATATAACAACGTTCTTGCAGGTACCGCTGTGTAGGACTTGATGGTGATTTCTTCTTTGCTTGCATGTTACACAGAACTAGGCAGAGCTACCGTCTGCCTGGTTTCCTTTGGGTGGCTGTTTCATTTTGTTGTACAGTAACATCTTTTTTAGAAATAATAATTGTTCCCTTAATATAGGAGACTCTATGTCCTTTCAGGTGTAAGAAGGGATGTTACCCTCACATAGGGGTAAAGAAAACTGGCCTAAAATCATGGAAAGTAAAATTGTATCAACCATTCTCTATTCTTTTTGAAGGAAGAATAAATTTGAGTGGTGGTATTGACCTCTTAGTAGCTGGAGCTACTAAAATGGGACAAAAAAAGACAGAAATAGACAGAGTTGTTTAATATATGTGTTGTTTGTTTGTTTGTTTGTTTTTCTCTTTAAACTTTGGAAAGCAAAGCCAAAGTACTGAGGTCACATGACAAGTGTTGGAGTGTTTTCCAGTTTGCTGGTAAGGGAGAAGTATGGGGAACCTCTGCAGCAGCAAATGCTGTTTGTTGTGCTCACCTGAACAGCTTTGGCTGAGGAACTCTGAAAAGATGTCCCTGGATTTTAATGTTTCATGTCACTTTAGCACCAAAGAAACTCCAGAACAGAAGAGTAAGAGTAGTGTGCTAGAACCTGGAATAAATAAATAAGCAAGCAAGGTTATGGGCTTGTTGGGATGACGTAAGTTCCAGGAAAAATAACTGAAAATAGGTATTAAACTTATGCAGAATATAATTTTATGGTTAAGACTATAATTATTGCCAGTAAATCCAATTTTATGGCAAACTCCTTTATCTAAAATTAAATAAATAAAAAATCTCATGTTGTGCTTTGATCTGACTGCAAATTTGATTAATAATCAAAGCACCTGAGCTCTCATGCTCAGGGTTTAGTACAGTGCTATTATGGGGGTCAAATGAGTTGAGAAGGGGCCATCAGAGAGTGCTCATAAGGTGCTGGTCATTGGGGAACCGTCTCCTGCAGTGATGCTCAAGCAGTGACTGGCAATTGTGCAATGACAAAATTGTTCTTTTTTAAAAGAAAAATCTATTTTTTTATTTATTTAAATTAATGACCTCAAAGAAAGTGTAAAGGCCTGGTGGAGCTCACCACCAGCCTGGGTCAGGAGCAGTGCTTTCTGCCAAGGCCTGAACACAAGTCCAAAGCCTAACAGAGTCTAACAGAATAATGTCTGGATTGATTTTTTTTATTTCTTGAAATAAACCTTAATGAAGTTCTTAGGCCTGATGAATTTTCCTGTTTGCAGCATGAAAGGAAAACAAGGATATTGAAGCTTCTATAAACCTGGACAGGTGAATAAATACTGCTGTGCTCCATGTTAATTACTGAGCAATCAAATGGCACCATATAATTTATTTAACTCAGCGGCCTCTCCCTTTCGCTGCAGTCTGAAAGATTTGGAGTGTCTGGTACTAGGCCTTTTGTTATCCCTGTAACATCTACCGGTGCCTTCAGCAGGCCAGCTCTGTGCACATCTTCTGTTCCTCACGTTCATAAGTGCTTAGCTCATTTCTCACTAGCACAGCGAAGGGCTGCACGTTCCCCCGGCAGCACTGAGGGCTCAATGGAGCTCGGGTACCTGCTCGGGGCTGGGTAAAAGGGACCAGGGACACTGGGAAGCACAAGCTGGAAACGGCCTCAAAAGACAGGAGAGTAAGCAGAAAATGATAAATGTACTGCTGAAACCAGAGCTTTTCTATGCTGTAGTCCTTGGGCAGCAAAGGAGTGAATCTTAGGAAATGGCATTAGCAAGTGGCCTTCCACAGAGCAAACACCCTTGATGATCTCTTAAGCTCTTTTTTGGCTGGTTTGTTTGTAATGGACTTTTTTTTTTAAATCATTTCTGTCATTTGAATCATTTTATATCTTTACCTGCAGCCAACAAGTATGGATCTGATAGATGTTGTTGAACACATTTTCAAAAATCGTTTGTAATAATTTATGTAAACTTTCTCATCTGTGTCTCCTTTACCAACTAAAAGGTTTGTTCAGAGAAATCTCAAGAGAAATCTCAAGAGCTGGTTAACAAACACTGCTGCCGCCCTGCCTACAAGCAGCTCCTTTCTGCCCCTCTGATGCGCGTTCAGTTTTGCCACCAAGAAGGTCTTGTTAAGTTGTCAAGTGCCCCAGATCAGGGAACAAGTTGAAAATAACTCACCAAAAAAAATCTCTCTTTTTCCCGAGCAGCCCCTGGATTTGTTCCAGAGTGGATGAATTTGTCTGCACAGCTGAAGACGAGGAGCAAGAACAGAAATGGGGATTGGTGCAACTTAAGCCCATACCACTGATGGAGAAGGACACAGAACCATGCTCCAAAGTGTAGGCTTCTCTGTTCTTATTTACTATTTTTTCTCTCCTCTGTGACACTTCACAGCAGCAGTGGCTCTTTATGCTGCCATAACAAGGCCTGTAAACGGTTCCACACTGGTGCACGAGCTCAGCTAACTTTTCGTAAGAGCAACCTGCAAGGTTAAGGCCTGAGTGGCTCCAATCTCTGCTGGTACCTTCAGGTACTTGGGGTTTTAGTGCACTGAAAATAGTTGGATGAGTGGACTCGATCTTGAAGGTCTTTCCCAACTATAATGATTCTATGATAATGCCATCCAGCAGTGATTCCTCAAGTTGTTCACCAGTGATTTATGAAATATGAACACCACCAAATCCTTCAGATTTGCTCCATCTACTCTGGCAATAACCCTAGTGGGCCAAATCTTAGTTAGTATGAGACTAGCTGTAGAAAGTAGAGCTTATGGTGTCCAATTACTCCTGCTGACTTCAAGAGGAAGGTAGGGTCAGCTGAGGTGAAGGGATCACCTCCATCAGTTACCTTGGCTGATATAAAGTGGTAAGTGTATTTTTTGTGGAACTGAGGTACTTGTGTGGAAAAAAAATGTTGCATCTGCCCCCAGCAGACCCAAATAGGCATCGGAGTGAACGAAATGGGGCTAACCCAGGCAAAGGCGGTCATGGAGCAGACAAATACTCTGAGTGTTGGCAGGAGCCTCAGTGTGAAGCTCAAGTGCTGCCTTTCGATGTCGGAGTGACAGATAAAATCACTCCAGGAGTAGCAGGTTGTCTTCGTTGCCTTTCCCACAGGACCTTTTGCAACAGAGGATGACCCATTGCCTGGCTTGGGAACTAACCTTAAGCTCCTTAAGGAACCTCCTTTCTTATTAATTCTTAGAATATTTCTGTTAAATTGTAGGCATGTGGCTACAATTATTATCTAGTCTTGCAGTCTGAGCATGTGGTTGGGATACAGAGCTGGAAAAGGGAACTGGAAAGATGGTGGATGCCATTGTGAAACATACCAGGTTGTCACTGCCTCAATTCTCTGGCCAGCAGGAGAGAGCCAAAGGTTTTTGGGGCAAACATGGGGGATTTTCTGCAGGAAATGCCTGGGAAGGTTTCCCTTGCGTGCACTGCTCTAGAGGAAGACAGCAATGTGCTGCATGCCATGTAATGTTGAGGCAAGGTTTTCTGGAGAAAGCCTACCTGAATTTGCTGTTTTTTTTCCATGATAAGGCCAAAATCCTAAGAAGGGAAGGAATGTAAAGGTGGAAGAAAAAAGTCATCCTACACTGCAGAGCTAGGCTTGCCAGAGAAAGCCATCTAGTGGTCACTTTGTCCTCTTCATCCATCCCTAAGCTCCGCCTTGCTAGGGCTCCTGTCAAATTTGAAGATTTGTTAGCCTTTGAGAAGGATTCTATGTTCAGCAGGAGGCTTTTGGCTCACGTGGCCGTATCCCTCTGCGCAGAGATGGAGGATGCTCCACCAGCTGGTCCTTGAGGAAATGCAAACGTAGTGACCCAAGCGAGCAGGAGACGCTGAGTTGCCTGCGATGGGATTTTGGTAGCTGTGAAGAGCAGAGGGCATCAAAGGTTGAGTAAAAGCCTTTACTCAATAAAGTACATAAATATACACTGAATGGTGAGACAATGGACTCTGCCCACATGAGACTGGAGAAGTTACTCCTGCTAACACATTGATTTGCTAGGAAGTGTAAATTCTCTTTGAAAACAACCATAGATTAGTGCTGAATTCATTAAATTGTTTCATCAAAAAAAATCATTTAAGAAACCCCAAATGTTACTGTTTTGACATATTCTAAATGTTTTGACATTTACATGTAATTTAAAAAATTAAAACCCACCAAGCTGGGACAGAAGCTTTCATGTGAGCACCATATGCAGTTTTTCCCTTTCCCCTGGGAAGAAATCAACCTAAACTCTTTCCAATCAATCAACCCAAAATATTTCATATCAACATGAAATCCTCTCTGTCTGTGTTCTCAAGTTCAGTCAATGAACAAAAATTACAGTTATTTGCATGGGAAGAGTTTAAAAAAAGGCTTAAGTTCAATGTCTGCTTTATTCTTTTAGATAATATGTTGAAACCTCTTCATCCACAGCTCTTAAGAGTTGGTGCTAGGAATTTTTCAGAAGATAATGAGGAAGCTGCAGTGGGGGTATATGTTTATCAGGAAAACTGCCATGTATAGTGACAAAAAATGTGGGGTTTTGGAAAAGCAGGGGGTAATTGCATATGCCCCAACATGTTCCTTTTATGGTTGCACAATAGTTTTCCTACCCTGTGCAGAGTAACTAAGATATTCCCTGTATTGCTCTGGCCAGGGCCATGGGCAATCACACAGGTCTGCCAAGCTCTACCTTCTTCCCAAGCCGCTCGTGTCCCACCAAAGACCATGAGCTCTAAGTTCTCTTCCGAGATCAGTCCACAAAACACATCCCTTGGGCACAAACTGGGGGTCTGCTGCACGCACTGGGGGCTCTCTGAGCAGCTCCCAGCAAACTGATGGGTGTGGGGATTGCTGCTTAGGTGTGTTTGGATGACTTTTTGATCTCCTTGGCTGATTTTTCTCAGGGTATTGTCGAATTGGTTAGTCCGTGCCAAGGCACAATGCTGGTGAAATTCCGTAGTTGTTCTGATGTTGCAGGATGGAGCCTCAACTTTATTTTTCCCCCTCTGCTCTGGCTCTAGGTCAACACATACGGGCAGTCACGTCAATGTGATCTCCTGCATTTAGGAGCTATGGAAAAGTTTTGCTGCCAAGTAGCAGGAAGAGCACCAGGAGAGCTGATGGAGAGAACCTGCCCCGTGTGTGTTTTAATGCGGCAGAGCTGAACAGTTAAGGTGGCCAAGGAAGCCCAGCAAAGGAGGCAAGTCCCCATAGACTTTGTTTTTGTCTTCAGTGTACCCCTCTGTGTTCAGGGGAGGAGACAAAAGATTGAGCAAGCCTGAAGCAATTAAGCATTGCTTTTGTGGGTGAGACTAATTACACAGCTTCTAAAATGTCTTCACAGTGCCTGTATTGTGGTTTAAGCTGCAAAAACAACCCCATCATTAAAACCCAACTCTAGGTATGTGGGAGTTACAGGGCTGCACTTTTCCCCCTCCCCCAAATGAATTCTATGGGGAAATGAAAAAAAAGAAAAAAGAAAGAAAGGTTGGGGAGCCTAGGTCCAATTCTCAAAAGAAAAGCCCCAGGAATGTCAACCTAATCAAAAGCTGCTTGAATTTTGGCTCCGAAAGCACTGATATGATCGTGGTAAACTCTGGCTCTTGCTAAAGGCAAAGATCTAGCACACAGGATGAAAAGTGAAGCCAAAACTGTCAGTAATAAGGAGGTAAAGAAAAAGAACACAAATCTGCTTGTTTGTTTTGTTTTGTTTTCCTCTCTGCTTCTTTCACCTCATCACTGGTAAATCATTTACAGGAATCCTGGGAATCCAGATAATAAATATTTGTATGTTTGCCATGAATAGAATAGTTGCCTGGAATAAGTGCAGAGTAAGTTGACGACTGCTCCGAATGCAAAGCTACGGGGAGGGTGGGAGAGCAGGGCATGTCTCTGTGGCAGGCGATCGAGTCGGTCTTTTAAGACAAGATTGGGCAGCTTCCTGTAGTTTCCTTTGTGCTTTTGTTTGTTTGGAAGAACACAAATGCAACGGAGGATCCTTCCATGCAGGTTGGGAAGCATCACTTTTCCTGCTAGCTGGAATAGAGCAAACTCCACCTGAGCCAATCTCTCCATCTCGTCACAAATAGCTTGTAAAACAAATAGTGCTAATGGAGTTCAAGTCCCTGTTTCTTCCTGTTTTCAGCTTAGCTGCTCATTTTAAGTTGTTGCTTTATTAAGCAGATGGATGTTTTTCATAATGCTTAAAAGGAGTTTAAAGCATGAAGACACTTAAAGAAATGAGATGTCAAGTCTCTAAGTAATGGGATTAGACAGTAGAGACTCTTTAAAGATGGCTTGGCCTAAGTGATCCAGCAGCCATAAGGACCTTATTATAAGGCAACAATTTATCTTGTGGACAATAGTCTCTCTCGAAGAACTCATGCAATCAAAATTTAGGTTTGTGTAAAGTGCTTAATGTTATTGAAGTGTTTTAATACAAATGCACGAGATTCCTGGGGGCAGCTGTGTAGGCTTCTGTGTGCATTTCATTTCTAGAACGCTGACCCCTTCACATGTTTCAATTAGGAAGTGAAAAATACTGTAAACCTGCCTGTTTCAAAATAGTGGTTTAATCTCCTCTCCGGTCGCAGGAATGCTAGTTTTTCAGGGCTGTATTTTGCAGGAAAAAAAATAGTCCACATGTGAGTGTTTAACGGTGTGATGATGCTTCTAAAATTCAAAATTCAGCTTCAGGCTAAGGACCATGCCTGTAACGTTTCACTGTAAAACAGAGTTTTTTCCATAAAGATCTTAGCTTTTGAAAACCTAAGGTTTTATAGAAAGCACATTGCCTCTTTATTGCCTTCACTGCTATGAAAGTCAGGATGCCTTATGGGGAACATAAGGAATTGCTGAAGAGATGTGAATACCCTCCTGAATATTCTAAGGTCAAATCTCACCTACAAACTCCACATTTCTTCTTAGAGGAGCCAACTGTGTGGTATCTGTGGCCTGATGCAAACACATTAATATAAACCAGTGTCCTTATGTTGGCTTCCAAAGTATTGAAATGGCAACTCTTGGACTTGGAGGAGAGGATCATGTTGGCAGCGCTTTCCTGTTGGCTGACGTCAGGGCATCATTATGGTGGGTCCTAGGGAAGAAGTCCCACCTGCCCAAGGAGTCCCATGGCCCTTGGGGGAGAGAGAGTGGCTGGTAGGGTGGCACATGAGGTCCCACATCTGCACATTTACTATTAGGGCTGCTTTGACCATCTCCGTTCTGCTCCAGTCCACCCTCCGGCCTACACTGGCTGCAGCCAGGCCAGGGGTCTTCACGTGTTCATGAAATGTTCATGGGTTTGTGTTTTCGTTTGTTCTCGCTAATGGTTTTCAAGTGTACAGTCTTTCCAAAAAGGAAAGTTACATCATCCTCGTCTCTCTGTACAATGCCCAAGATACCTCTGCACTGGAGCGTATGGATAGACATGGGAAAAATGGAGGACCAAGCTCCAGAGCTGACTGGAGAGCTCCAGGTAGGAATGAGCATGGAGAATTTTAGCGATGCTAAAAGACCCCAGCTGCTACATCCAGGCTCTCTATCAGCTCCAGGCCTTCTGACCATGCCCCCTTTGCAGCGTGAGTGTTCCCAAAGGGACCTCTCCGAGGCCCCTCAAAAAGAGCTGGCCCCACGCTAGCTGAGTCCCTAGCTGGTTCCCCATCTCGTGCACTATACGCTTTGCTAGCAATAACTCCCTTTTATAAGCAGAGAAAGGGGTCTGCTCCAAAACTGCCTGAAATCTTCAGTAGGATTTAGATTAAGCCCACAAATCCCGATTCTGCAAAGATTTAAGCTTGTGCATAACTTTACATACGTGAACAGTCTCACTGAGGTCAAATGAATTAAAATAAGGCACGAATAAAGCATTAAAATAATGCACCTGCTTAAGTCTTGGAGGTACTGGGACCATAATTAACTAAAAAAAAAATGAGTGAAAAAGAAGTTGACTTTTTTCAATGCCATTAAGGAATAGTTTCAGACACTCGGCCATTGCTGATTGTATTTACATGTATCATGCAAAGCCTAAATGAACAGGAGGGTTTGCTCATCCGTGTCATGGATTTGGGTCAATAAGGGATCCTATATGGCCTCAAAGGTTTGGTATTTCAATTCTCCCCAGAAAAGCACCTTGAAAGTATTAGTTTTGCCGCCTGATCCCCAAGGGATCAGCGAGTGTTTGTTCCAATCAGGATTGTGGGCCTCATTAAATAAGAATGGGCCTGTACTGAAGTGAAAAAACACATGAGAAGCCTGTAACACAGTGAGGATGTCTCAGGGTTTGTGAAGCAGGTCCCTCTCCAAACGCAGACCGGGAGAAGTGAAATAAATAATGTGTGGAGACAAAGCAAGGCCAGAGTTTGCACAGGGTGGGCAAAGGTGGGAGATGTACTGAGATGGCTGGCGCTAATAGCAATCAGAAGAACACTCGTCACTTGATCATAGTGAGTGACACTTGATGAGTGTCACTCACTGCAAGAACGACATTGAGGTGCTGGAGTGTGCCCAAGGAAGGGCTAGGAAGCTGGTGCAGGGGCTGGAGCACTGACCTCATGAGGAACAGCCGAGGGAGCTGCAGTTAGTCTGGAGAAGAGGGGGCTCTGGGGAGACCTTAGTGCTCTCTACAACTGCCTGGAAGGAGGTTGTAGTGAAGCAAGGGTCAATCTCTTCTGCAGAATAGGACCCATAGGACAAGATGGAATGGCCAGAGGAGGTTCGGGTTGGGTATCAGGAGAAAAATCTATATGGAAGAAGTCAAGCATTGGAACAGGCTGCCTGGGGAAGAGGTTGAGTCCTTGTCCCTGGCAATGCTCGAGAAACGTGCAGGTGAGGCACTTGGGGACATGGGTTAGCAGGCAGGATGGGGATGGGTTCATGGTAGGACTCGATGACCTTGGCTATCCTTTCCAACCATAATGATTCCAAGAAATGTCTTGCTCCAAATCAGCCAGTCAACCAGTGCAGAGTCCCTGTCTCCTCTCCTCATCCACACACTGAACTTGTCTGGGGAAAAGCATTGGACTCCATTCAGCTCCTACAGACTTAAATGGAGACAGGCTTTTTAATGACAGCTTTTAAAATACTTTTTTAATAAAACATTCTATGGGAAAGGAGAAAAACCCACGCAGCTTCTTACAATGTCATTGTAAGAAAGTTCTACTGTCTCACTATATTTTGCATGGATTCGCAAATACACCCCACGCGAGCCCAAAAATACAGGCTTAATGAACATGGCTTATTAGTGGCTTCAGACTCTCAAAATCTGTCCTGTAAATAGCTGCCTAGATACAAAAATAATAGTTAGAAAAATATTTGTATCGCATATGTGCGTTTGCTCTTCACTTGCTCTAGAAAGATGCTTTCAAACTCCCAAATGGTATTAGACTTTTTAAAGCAAAACTTCCTGCCAAGTGTATTTATTTATTTTAACTAGAAATTATTTGGAAAGACCAGAAGCGTGAGCAGCTGGTAAACTTTTCTTGCTTATTTTCCCCTCCATTTCTAATAATGAACTCAAATGGTTTTTAGCACTTCAAAAATACTCCTCTCCAACAGACTATGCGTGGGCAAAACTCAGAGCTGTGCAGAAGTCCTGGAACACAGAAGTAACGACGGGGAGAGGGGAGAGCAAAGGCAAGCGAGAGGTACCAAGAGATAAGAGGAGGGAGAATAAAATGCCACGCAGAGACCAAAATAAAGCAGGAAAGTGCACGCAGGGAAGGGAGCTGCAGCCTTGCACGGACACGCTGAAGAGCAGGCTGCTTGCAAGAGGTTGGTGTGTTGACGGGAGGCTGTTAGTTCGGAGGGCTGGTTTATGAGCTGCTGCAAAGCAACCAAGTCCCGCTGCCTCCTTAGCCTCATGCTGGTCAATTTGGCTACCAGGGAAGATGCAACCCCAGGAGGGAAACTGGGGTTACTCCAGGCACCAGAGTTGCTGCCCTACGGAGGCGGGCAGGCGATAACGCTGCGTTGGGAAGAGGCAAGGGTTTGTGTGGCCTCCGGTGCCTTCAGCTGAAGTGCTCACAGACTGGTCTGGAGGTCGTGCCTTCCCCAACTCCCCTGCTCCAAGGGCAGTCAAATCTGGGGCTGTTGAATTCACTTTGGAACTCGTGTCCCCTTCCAAAGGCATGGCTGTTTTCCTGGCGTGTTTGTGCAGTACTTGGCAGAAGCAAGTTCTCCAGCACGAGCACTTAGCACAAATAACTAATAATAGGCATCCTAAAGAGCTATGCAAAAGAAAAAGACAACCATAAGAAAAAGGAAAAATAGAGATATACTTGGGATCCTGTTTTGAAAGAGATCTTGACTGCGTTGTACGCTTTAATAATATATTTGAAGACTCGTGTTGTGTTCTCCCACCAGAGAAATTGTGCAAATAGGTACGATTAGACACGGAAAGTACAGTTACATAACTTGGAAGCTGTGTCCAATTTTCCTCCAGCACGGCAAGAATGACGAGAAGCTGGGAGCAACCTACAGCCTTGGTCACAGTGTCCAGGCCCCTCCTAACGGGGGGTCTCCAGAAGATTCACTCATCCCTTCAGTGAGGGAGGC
>JAUBOD010000209.1:1287555-1305098 GCA_032353885.1 Nothura maculosa | reverse complement strand
CTTTGCATACGATTAAACCACGCGAGAACTCGGAGTCTCCCTCTGCCTTGTTTCATCTTTGCAAGTCACAGGAAGAGTGGGGCTTAAATAGCAAACTGACATCTGCCACGCAGTCACATGGAGCCCGTCTATATTTAGAGTGAAGTCTGTAAGAGCTACACTCATTAGGATCATCCTCGGGCAGAAAGGCTGTAATTACGGCACTCAAACAAGGCAGCATCTCGTGTTCACACGGGTTGGAATCTAGAGGCAGCGCATGGAGTTTGCATGGGGTAACCTAGAGTGGAACCTGCCCCTAGCCCTGGTCAACTGGGGCTGCAGCTCCAGATTTGGAGGCTAAGCCTAGCTTAAGCCATGCCTGCCTTTAAAGCACGGCCACAAATAGTTGTGTTTTATGAAGAGGGAGAAGGCGGCTGCTGCCTGTGTTATAGTAATAGCATTGTCACATGGCGTAAGAACATAAACCAGAGATGGCATCTTTTTTTAGAACAACTGGTATCACTGAGGAAAGCAGAGAGGCTTTTGGCACAGCAGCCTCTCCTTGGTTCTTGAAAATTTTCCTGGCTAGGAAATTATGGAGATTAAGCATGAAAGACATTAAAGCTTTTAAAGTCTTCTTTTCATTCAACTTGTGTTTTAACATAGTTGCCTGCTTAAGAACTTAGTGGAAGAAAAGCCAAACTTGAATGAAAAAAAGAAACATTTGAAGGTGGGTCCCAAGATGAATGCAGCAAAGTTGTCAATATTCAAAAAGCCAGAGACTAGTGAGTGGTCATGGCAGTTGAAACAGAAATGCTAAAATGGCCTAGATCCCGGCAGCTTTGCTTCTGATGACCTCATCTGACAGTTCTCCAGTTTGCTAAAGGAATTTGAATTTGGAAACGTTTACATCCGACTGCTTGGTTATTGAGCGGGTACTGACACCCCAGTCCTGGCACAATTGCTGGTGACCACAGCTACCCTTCTCTTGTACGCTGCTCTAGCTACCTGAAGGAGTGTGAGCAATGTGACTGTGTGGCCAGAACAGCATCAAAACACACCCTGTGATGTGGCCAAGCACTGATCTGACCCAGGCCTCTGGAAAGCCATGGTGCTATTGACTGCAGGCTCTTTTGTAAGAGAGCCTGAAACGTCCTTCGCATCATCCTTGGAGGAGAAGGAAGAGGAGGAGGCTGTTTTGCCAGCAACAGTGAAGTCGACTCTCTGGGACACCTGGAAAAGCAGAGTGAATATGGCAAGTATGTATAATTAATATAATGGTGCTTGTACTTAAGTACAGTGCTGCTCCTGGAGCCCATCTTGGAGCTGGCCTCCTTTGCACTTGGTGGTTTACAAACAGAGAGCAAACTGATGCCTTCTGCATGCACGAGCTTCTAGGCTAACCCCAAGGGACAGCATTGCCTCCAACGTGGCAGCAACAAAGCTTCTGTAAATTTATTATCTATTCTACTGATGCAGAAAACAAAGTAAAGTGTCCTTGATAGTGTATTGCAGGAGTTTTAGGGGAAGAACTGATCTTTTCTCACTTGCACGTGGTCAGTGACACAGCATCATCTCAGGAGCCATCAACTGACATTAAAACCTTTTGTGCCATGTGTGCACTTACTCATCTCGGCAGAGCAGCTGCAATGAGAGAAAAGGCCTGTGTGCTTATGGTTTGTTGAGTGGGGATTTTTTGTTTGTTTGTTTGTTTTTAAGAAGCCCTTGTGCCAGAGAAAACAATCTCAACTCCTTCCCTGCTCCTAGTCTCTGAATGTGATATAAATACCATCCCACATTTTAGCATTGCTAATTAATATGTAATTTCCATTGCCTTCCTTTTGGAGAGTTCAGTATCTTGAGGAATGTAGCTCTTCATTCAAACATTTCATTTTGCAGGGGAAGAAAGAAACGGAGGCGCAGGAGAACTACTTTAACGGGACTGTGTGACAATGGCTGTGATAATAATTGTCTGGGAGAATTATGTGAAGGTAACAAAAGGCCTCACAAAATGAGTACATTACAAAGACTCTTTTATCACTGAAAAATACTGATGTCCTTAAAAAAAGAGAGAGAGAGAAGTAGGAGCTGAGGAGATTTTTTTTTTTGTAGGAAAATGCAAAGATTACACTGAAGTTTGTGCAGAGAAGACATTTCCTCAAGGCTTCTAAGCAAATCTTGCACTTTTCTCCCTTGGTTCCCACACGCTGATTTCCACAAAACACTTCCCCTTGAGGATTCTCCTGCTCTTATGTGGACACCAGTGACCAGCTGGGCTGCTGGCCGTGACCCGGGCTGCCAGTTTTGTGCCCACTTCGTGTGGCTGGGGACACAAGGTGAGTCGGTGGGAGATGGAGAGGGGAGAGCAAGTGAGGCAGCCTCAGGGGTATTTTCTAGCTGTTCCGGGCAACCATCCCCATGACAGCTCCCTATTATTAGATCTATCATTTACACACTTATTTCCACAGCATGCAGAGGGCTGGTCTCCAAGCTGCAATACAGTTTCTGGCCCCTTTAGAAAATGTCAGAGACTCTTTACCAGACCCAGCTGACAAGCGGGTTCAAGCTTGTTAGTTTTTTCTTAACTCTAAGTTATAATCATGAGAAGTCTGTTCTTCTCATCATTTATTTCTGCAAAAATGTTGCTCTCGCTGTCACCATTTGGAACACCGTAGCCATGTGTACTGAACACTGTGTTCAGAAGTTCTTATTTTTGTCACCAAAGTACAGCTGCATCTTCAGGGTGGCACAGAATTAGAATAAGGTATAATGAAGTGCTGGAGGTTGCTAATACACACTGCATTTAGCAGCACCTTGACACCAGAGGTGTGCTGCTTTACACTTCCACAGAAACGGAACAAGCAAGGAGGCAACAAAAATTCCTTCAAAACTACCAAGGGAATGTTTTTTTCCAATGAAACGGGTAGTTTTTTTCCCCAGGTGACATGGGGAAGTGCAGCTCTCCTGCTCCTGGGTAGCTTAAATGGCTTAGGGCCTTGCTCATCCTCCCTCATCCTCCTTGCCTCCTTGCCAGTGGGGATCTAGGGCTGTGGGGCACAGATGAGCCCCAAACTCTTGCTGGAAGGCGTTTCCTTTGGGAAGTTGAGTTTTATGCCCAAAGGCTTCTTGTGGCTTTCTCCTTGCTGAGTTGGTGGCCAAGGGCAGCCCGGGCATCGCCAAGTCCCTGTACTTGGCCAAGTGACACTGAGACACTGCAGCGAGCTGGGAAGCCGGGACTCAAAGGATGGTATCAGCAACAGTAAGAAAAAAGGACGTGTTTCCAAGTTCAAAATGGCAACGGTGTTTTGCAGAGCGTGTGGGAGGGAGAAGCCCAATAATCCTGAGCTCACTTGTGGGACATGGGGTGGCGCCAAGGTGAGAAGCGCAGGGGTCACCCCATGGTGCTGGGTGGCCTTGGAGGCACTCGGAGCGCAAGGCCAGTGCCAGGGCGCACGGGTCTTCGCACAGCTCCATTGGAGCACAAGGCCCAGGCCCTGTGTAATGGCAGCGGCGCCCATGAGGGAGAAGCCGCCGGGCGGCTGGGCTAGTTTCCCTGCCCGGCTCCCAAGCTGCTCCTTCCCTCATCGCCCTCCCTCTCCCTTCCTGCCAACAGGCCCGTTTTCCCCAGCACGTCACTACATGAGGCGCACGCGGCTCCCTTCCACCTGCCGTGCAGTGCCCAGTGAGCATTTCCCGAGCCGCCCCTCCGCGTGCTCTCAAGACAACACAAACGGCGCCGCTTGTTTAGGCAACCATGGATGAGGCCTCAGCTTGGCCCAACGCTCCTGGTCACAAAGCACGCGTCCTGCTGTGCTGAGGCCCCGGCCTCCTCTCCTCCTCCTCTTCCTCCTTTGGCAAAGTGAGGGGGGCTGGCAAAGGCCTCCCGGCTGCTTGGACAGGCCAGCCTTCCTTCGTCCTCCTCTCCCGGCCCCAGTAAAACCCACACGCACAGCAGCGAGCAGGTGCTGCTTTGAGCAAGCATGATAAAAGACGAGACCTTGAGAAAAGTCAAAAGCATCTGAGGGAGAAAACGGGTTGGATGTGTAAAGAGAGAGAGAGAAAGTGAAAAGGAGGAAAAAAAAAAAAACGAGAGTTGAAGAGTTTCACCAGTGAGCCATGAAATGAAAAGTAACAGCTGACGTACGGGAGAGAGGGGCAGGGAGTCGTCAGCAGAAACCACGGTTAGGGGGGAGAATGGGAGCCGAAACTTCAGTCATCACCAAGGCAAAGGGGAGTCAGAGGGGGAAGAGGAGAGACGATGAGCGGGATGAGGAGCGGGTCGGGCTGCGGCCTCGCACACGGTACGGCCTCTGGGAGAGCATGGCCAGGGAGGCTCCCGTGTCGCGGGTGCTGCAGGAGCAGCCAGTGCCCCCTCTGATTAAAGCAGGAGGCCTTTTGTTCCCGGCAGGAGCAGCCGGACTACGTTTCCCAGCAGGCTCTGGAGGGAGGGGGAAAAGCAGAGCTCTTCACTCTTCTTCCTCCCCCATCGCACTCCTCCTCCATGGAAGAAGGACAAAAAATGTCTGCATATCTGCGTGCATTTTGCTGACACGTTAGTGCATGCGTTGAGCATGCACGAGGTGCGGAAGGCACCTCCCTGAAAAGAACGAGGAACTTGACTGCTTCCAAAATCCAACTCCAGAGAAACATTAAAAAAAAACCCACGCATGCACGTGCGAGCCCACACAAAGAAGGAGAAAGAAAGACGCTGAAGTGGTTAAATGCTGGAGTGGGAAGAGAGTTTGCAGGAGCTTGGAGATCTTAATGAAGGCCCAGAGCAGGGAAAACACTTTGTTTTCCATGGGAAGGGAGGGCCAGGTCTGTGCCGGGCGCCGCGGGGACTCTCACAACTCACACAACTGCGCGCCCAACTACGGCACGTCGTGCATCATGTCACTTGTCACCACACAAATGTGGCTTTCCTGGCCCCCCCAGAGCCCACAGATTGCTTTGCTGATCTTCTGCATCAGATGGCTCCATCCTTCTGGTTCTGCGTGCAGTGGGATCCGAGGTCTGGGTAAATATGGATAAACAAAGCGTGTATTTTGTAACAGATTTATTTTTAGTGCCCGTGTATTTACACAGGGGAAAAATAGGGCTGTTTAATTAATTTTGATTCTGTTGGGTTGCGAGTGATTAGTACTCAGAGATGTGAGTGGAAGTGAAAACCTTATCAAGTCTTTACAAAAGCAAAACAAAGCCCCAAAGCCATTAGAAATTGCTGCTTTGATGCGGTCTCCCTATAAACCCTGCCCTCTCAGTTATACCCCTGACTCCAGCAAAAGTGATGGAAGCGACGTGCAGAGACATCAGCCTCGGCTCTCCGAGGAAGCCTGGGCACGGAGCTCCTCTGTAGCAAGAGGTGGAAGGCGGTGGCTATAGGGTGTGTGAATGCTTGCATATATAATATATATGTGTATGTGTGTGTAGATACATACAGGCACAGATATACAGAGCTGCCTACACACACACACAGACTGTGTATGCACTCTGTGACAAAAGACAAATCTAATGTCCAAACACATGAGCTTGTATGTTATTTGAAATGGTAAGGCAGAAAGATTAACCACCCTGGCTGGTTTGGCAGAGCGAATGATTCTTGTTCAGCGGTACTTTTTATCACCCTAGTTTGTCCTTGACCCTCGGATACCTTGTGGTTATTTTACCTTGGAGATCTTTACATGTAGATATTCAAAACATAATTGCTTGTGCTGCTGCTGGCACACAGACCGTCTCGGAGGGGGTAGGTGTAAATACAGAGTTTTCACGCTTGTGTTCTCTGTTCCTTCTCCCATCACAGCAGCATCTCCAGCTGCTTCTGTCCCTCATGGCTTCGCATTTGCCCGCGAAGTCCGCGCTTTGACGCTGCTAAGGGCTGTTAAAACATACTAGCGACCGGCATAGCTTCCACTGAACTTAAAATCGATATCAAGGCAGCATTTTTATATGAGCCAGGTAAGGCTTAAGAGGTTGTTGTATTTTTATTATGCATGTTTGCGGTGCAACAAATGCGTTGCTTTGAGCTGGATGTGTGACTTCAAGGCCAGGCGGGAGAAAGAGGTGAGAAGGAGGCGCTCTGTTTCAGAAGTGCCCTTGGGAGTTAGTGTAAAGAAAAGGTCTTTTCCTGCCCCTTTTCCCCAATGGCACAGTGCTGGCTCCAACACTTGCACCTCCTGGCTCCATCCCCATCCCATCTTGAGGCTCCCAGCAGGTTTTTCCTCTCTAGGATAGGAGCTCTGGGATTACAGTCCACCAGGAGCACTTTCTTCCCGTTGCTAGAAGATGCCGAGAGTTCCACATACCTTCACGTTACCTACAAAACATGAAGGAAGGAGGGCGCGTTTTTCTAAACCATTTGTTGATGAGAGTGGATTCGTTTCTGTAATTCTCTGATTTCACAGGGTTGAGTAATGGGATTCCTCCACTACAAGAGTTGCACAGACTTGGCTGGTGCAGCTTCTTTTGCATCCTGTCTTACACCTTTGCCAGGAAGGTGAGTGGGAATATGATGTTTCCCAGGTGGGCAAGACAGGGCCCCAATACAGAATATTCCCTTTCAACAGGTGACTTATAGACTAATGGTGACATTTATTTTCTTACTCTTTCCCTCTGAATTTCTCTCTTGTTCTGCTGTTATGTTTTCTATCGATTCTTGTCACTACTTGGCTACAAAGCCAGTCTTACTGCATTGCTGGTTTTCTGGGCCCACATCTGGCTTTGAGGAGAATGAAGATTGAGGTTTAAGAAGGATCAGACCTTTATTTTTTTCATGAAAGGTGAATTGCAAACCTAGTCTTGCAGTTCTCACTCAAACAGGTTGGCCCACTGGAACAAACTCCTCATGTCCTTAGGCAAACTTTATTGAAGTAGGTGCGTGTTAAGGTTGAATAAAGGAATTCATTGATTTCTGTGGTTCTAATCTCACGTGGCAAGATGTATTCATGTGAGTTGCGGGCTCATCTTTCAAAACTGAGGGTATTTTCTACAGTAAAACAGATGCCTAGACATGAAGCTATATCTTTAGTTGCTAATCATAAATAGTCGTTTATGATTATTGCTCTTAGCATTTTATGTCTAACGTGAACGACTACCTACAGACCTTTACCATAGGTATATACAAGAATATTGTGAGTGGCAGATACATTTTGTATCTTCCTGTCACTTCAGAGCCAATGAGTGTGGCATGCATTCAGCAAGGTAAGTCATGTGCTTCAGAGCCTAACATAAAGATAATTAATAATAAAAGATTACCACCAAGTATGACATGACTGAAATCGTAACAAATCAATACAGGCTGCGAAGAGGGAAACCAGGAGTCGAGACCAACAGCCTTCACAGGATCACAGAGTGGATGAGGTTGGAAGGGACCTCTAGAGATCCTCTAGTCCAACCCCCTGCTCCAGCAGGGACACCCAGAGCACGGGGCACAGGGCGGCATCCAGGTGGGTTTGGAAGATCTCCAGAGATGGAGACTCCAGAGCCTCGCTGGGCAGCCTGTGCCAGGGCTCTGTCAAAGGGCTTGCTCCCTTTCTTGTAGGATCAAGCGAATCTTGATCTTTGGATCTCAGCAACACTTTTTGCACATTTAGCCTTATTGCTACAAAGCAGTCCTGAAGACATCCATCGGTAAAGGAGGTGAGGAAGGTGGAATGATTTACGCTTCATATTTTGGCTCTCGAATCCACTCAGTCCGTTCCAGCAAAGTCTAAAGCAAAGTCTAAAGCAAAGCTGTGTTCCGGCTTTGCCTGGAGCTCGGTTTGGCTGCCACTGGATCCCTGGGCTCCCGTTGACCTTCCTGCAGGGCCCCACTAGCCGCCGTGCTCCCTCCTGCGCTCCCAGCCACGCAGCCTCTTTGAGCTGCTTTGGCAGAAAGCCACCCTGCCAGCCCAGGCGGGACGAGCACATTTATTTTCACGGTGCCTCTTTATGATGTAGTTTTATCACTGAGAATTCGAAGGGAAACCTCTAGGAGCAGAAGGCAGTGATTACAGGAAATGCCTCTCCAAGTCAGGCGCTTCTCATCCTGAACTATTCCTCATTACTCTCTCTTAACTTTAGTCCCCGTGTACTTCCCCTGCCGCGCAGCGCAGCTTAGGGGGAGATGAAGGAGCCCAGGGAACAGAGGCATTTCCACAGGACGGCTGAGCCAGAGCCCTGGAATGTCACGAGCCTGTCCCCTTCCTACCTAATCGTGAGGCGGAATGAAAAAATCATGAGATGTTTTCAAAGGAGATGAGGGCTTCTGTCCGCTCGCTTTGTGCCTCTGCTTTCACCACGTGACGAAGCGGCGTTTCCAGCTTTTCCTCAGGAAATGAAAGGCCTGGAAGTGGAGGTAAATGCTGAATGAGGGGCATTAAAAAAAAAAAGCTAGTTTTGCAATAATGGTCAAAATTGGGAAAAAAGAAGAAAGGTTTCTGCAGAGACATAAGGAGAATCAAGTGGGCGTTACCAAATGTAGTAGCACTGCTTGGAAGCCTTACACAACTCACCTAGTATTTAACTGGGGCAAGGACAGAGGCTGACATTTAGGCCAGGAAAGGACTGAGGGAAAGCATCTAGCCTGGGAAATTACTGCGGAAAATGTTGCTGCGGCGTCTTTGACAAGGAACTTTGGGGACACAGGAGGCCTTTTTTGCCACCTCGGACAGTTTGCAGCTCCGAGATCTGCAGCAGCTTTGGGGCTGTGTGAAATTCAATCCGTTTGCTCCTATCCAGGTGGTACGGCCTGGCCCGGGACATTGTCTTCCCATGGGAGACACCATCCTACTTGAGACCTCCAGTGCCACGCAGAGTCTTTCCACGTTCCCCTGGGAGCGGATAATTATCCACAGCATAGCCATTATCCCATTATAATGGGTAATTATCCATACCAATATCCAAAGCAGACCCCTGCTTTGTTTTGACAGGCCGCAGTGACTTTGAGGAGGTGCTCAAGAGCCATTTGTTTTATCAGCTTTGGAGGAGAGCACGTGAGTGAAGTGAGAGCAGTTCGATACCCCACAGAAGAGGTGGTCAGGACACAGAGACCTATTCACTGATCCTGGGTTTTTTTAGTTTTTTTTTTCTGGTGCTCTGTGGTGTTTTGCAGCCTTTGCACATCTTTTGTTGCACTCACGCTTAGTGGTGGAGAGGACTATTTAAAGATCCTCAATATGTTTATTTAAAGAAGGGGGAAAAAAAGAACTCCTGAGAAGGCAGAACGTTCACAATCCTTGGAGCTGTTCCCCGGGATTATGTGTTAAGACACGATGACCAATAACCGCGTCACGCGCAGGTCTTTGTGCCATAAATATTTTCCCTTTCTTCTTCCCTAAGTGTAGCTCGAACCGCTCCTGGCACAGGCTGGTCCTGTCCGTGTGGTGGAGCAAGATCCATGAGCGGCGCCTCCTGCTTCCTTGGCACAAGCAGAGCCCGCTCGCCCGGCGCTTCCCGCTCGACTTCCATGGATCCCCCGTCTTGAAGCCGATATTCCCAGAGCCGGCGCTGTGCCGCTTTCAAGCAACATGAACAGGCACGATATTGATCTGAATATATTCCCAGAGTGGTCCTTGGAGCAAAATTTGTTGAACGAGTGTTATTTACAAATTCACCCCAATGTACAAAAGAAATTCAATTCTTTTTTTTTCAAAGCGGAGTGATAAAAGGATTCTGGTGCCTGCATCAGCCTTGCAAATCAGAGGAAGGCTGGAAGTGCAGGGCAGGAGCAGGAAGAGCAGAACTGAAAAAGGGGGTGGGGAGGAAGAGAGAAAAAGAAATGAAATGCGTAGGAGGTTGGTGCAATTAAATCCAGATTAAATACCCGTGCTCGGCAAGTGATACAAATTGATAGAGTTTGAAAGAGCCAGTGCTAGTGCTCCACTATGGAGTAGTTAAATCCTTACAAACAAAACATAGGGATGCACAAAATACATTTGCAGCCGCTTTGTGCGGGAGCAGAAGGTGGCATCAGGCGGCTGAATCCCCTGGGAGGATGCCCAAGTGAGGAATGTCATGGGGCAGTTCCCACAGTGACCAGGAGAAGACCAGGAGAAGATGGAGATGGGAAAGCTCTTGTCCCCAGCCAGAGCCAGGCCTTGTTTCTAGTGTATTGGAGCACACAAGTTTTTTTCCCTCATGGCAGATGACTCATTTGGTTGAGTGAAGACACTGCTGGCTCTGGTATCTCTTCCATGACAAATAATGGGGTTGAAGGTTGAACAAGCTGGGACTGGAATTTGGTTATTCCCTCTTACTTTTCCCTACTAGAAAGCGTACATAAAGGTTTCAGAAGGACATTTTCTAGACTGCTCAAGAGATTTACATTCAGCACTCCTGGTGGGAAGAGGCATCAAAATCCCCTAGCGGATTGGGAAACTCCGGGCTGGCTGAGAGAGAGATTTTTTGTATTTCTGTGATTTTTAGCCAAGTTTATGCAATCAGCTACCGACATCTCCTCCATGTTATAAGAGGTGTTGCACCTTTCCAGAAAACACCCTGCAGGTCGTCACCTCCCGCCTCAGAAGGAGGTCAGGGCTTGCAGGTCCGGACTGCTCATTCCTGAGGAAGGAGAGATGGGAACAAGAAGTGAGGAGCGAGCTTGAGGTGAACTTCACTACCTGGTAGATCTCCTCGTTAATGGGAGACTTCTGGGTGCGGGTGTTAGGGACGCTGAGCAGAGGGAGGTGCCTGAGGACTCGGCGGCAGAAGCTGACAACAGCTCCCTAAATTCCATAAAGAAACACTGCCCAACAAAGGGGCAATTTTTGGATTCAGCTTGAATGAAACAGGCCTGAACATGAGTGAGTGAAAGTTGGGATTTGTTTTCCAAGGAGATTGGGCGCCTCACTGAAAGTCAATGGGATTGGAGTGTGAAGTCACACATCCCCCAAGCTCCCAGTGACCTGGGCGAGGGGGACATTCCCTTCCATTCCCTTTGAAGTCTGCTAAACTTGGGCACAATTTCATGTTTTTGGAGCTCTGTGCCTCAGTTCTTACGCTTCCAGCCTAACCTAATACAAAAAAAAAGTGAGATTTTTTTGTTTTCAGGTTTGTAACTTGATACATCTCAAAGTGACTTCATTTTCAGAAAGAAAGGAAAAGAAAAAAAAATCAACCCTTTCAACATGGGAAGAGAAAAGCCCAGAATTTGCTAATCACATTTTAAAGTATTCCTTGAGATTAAAGGTCACAGGAGGGCTTTCCAGAAGTGTTCAGCACCAGCAATATTTGAGCTCATTTGAATTTGACCCTTGACTTCAAAGCTAGTGATGTTAGCCCGGCATGAGGGCTTTGGAAAATCACCTGCATTGATCCAAATCTCGGAGCCAGTGATCGTGCTTTGGGCTGACCTAAGGGGAGCAAACCAGGTGCGTGCTCCACTCCCAGGACCTGCTTCAGGAGTTCATTCCAGACACATCTCCTCCCAGGAGGAAGATGCCAGATGTTCCTTCTGCAAAGCTCTCTTTCTTGACATAGTGGAAGGCAAAGATGTTGAAGCCTTTCCGAAAAGAACATTTTCTTCACCATTTTTCCCCCTAAATGTCTGGGACTACATGGAGCTTAACTACCTTTCTGCATAGGTTGTTGTATAATCTGGACACAGTACTAAAAATCTTCAGCTTAACACTTTGCATATTCATTTCCATGGGCGGAAAAGGCTATTTAGAGAGTTTCAAAGTTTTGTTCTTTCAAAACAGGAAGAGCCAAGTGAGAAAACAATTGTTTATTTTAACTCTTCCCAGTGAGAATGAATATAAAAAACCCAAACCTACCAGGAATCCAGTTTCCAAAAAAAAAATAACCACCTAAAATAGTTTGCTTTACCAGGCACTGTGGAGTGTGTGGTATGTGAAAGGCAGCATGCAACAGCTAAATTAGGTACTTACCATTAAAGGGAAAGAATAAACTCACTTTACCTCTTTGCCCTCAAATGAGGAGCTTGTGATTTTTTGGGATAAGTGACAGAACTGAAGTCAGCTCCTCAGTGACTCCTGACAGGAGAAATAATAGAGTTTAATCCTATACTTCAATTCTATTTACACTTAAAGATGCCTCTGAACATTAGAAAGAACTTAGTCCTTTCTTGAGATTCAGGATTCGGGTTCTCTTGGGTAGGTTTGATGCTGTGGTCCAGACAGAAGGCTAAAATGAGGTAGCTAGAAAAAAAAGATCAGCAGAAATGCAAGAGAGAGAGAGAGATGGAAGGACAGGATGAAAGGCAGAACAGCAACGTGCTTACTCAGCATCAGGGGAGAACAAGGGGGAATATTACAGCTGGAGAAACGCTTTGAGCTGATAATGGAGAGGAAACCATTTAATTGCACACAATGGACTGGAGATGACAAGATGAAGAGCGCCTTCTTCAAGGGAAAAGCCAGATTTTTCTTTTTTTGAATTCAAACAAATTGCTGGTTTGCAGGATGAGTCAGATTTATAAAGGTGCTCGGGATCCAAGTCAGAGGCGTAAGTGAATTTACACAGCCGGGCTCCAGTGCCCTCAGATCTCCCCAGAAGGACAAGCCTTCAAAATAGGAACCCGCTATGTTGACACCCACTGAAGTCCAGGCCTTTGTGTTGAGGAAATCTGTGTTCCAGAAGTGCGGCGGAGCCGGACCCCGAGCGGGAAATCACCCAGGCCAAACCCTGCGTGCCCTGCTCTAGCGAAGGGGAAGGAAATTCGCCCTATTAACGGTAGGACAAAGACCCAGGAAAAGCCTAGAGATGCTCTGTTGTGGATATCCACTTTTGTAGAATTAACTTCCAGAGGCAAGTCGGCGGGAGTATTGTTGTCTTGTCAGGTCACACTGTACAATTGCTGTGCATCTGCTTTCAGGGTAGGAAAGTACCCTAGGATGTCCTGCCTGCTATTGTCCTGACGTTGCAGCTTCTGCGCTTTGTCCTGGGCTCTGTCTCTGGCTGAATGAGGCAGCCAGGGAAAATGTGCTTGTCCACCGGCCTCAGGAAATCGCGCCGCTCTGGAAGCAGCTGAGGCTCCCTCGGACTGCCGTGTTTCTGAGAAGTCGGGATATGGAAATCTGCCCCGTGGATGTGGGAAAAATAAAGAAAATAGATATATTAAAAAAAAAACCCAAAACTTGATAATGGCACTTCATTTTAAAAAAAAATCAACATTACAAGTATTTTAAATTTACATCAACTGCATTTTACATTTTAAATGATTACATGGAAGATATGTCTGTTTTCTCTTGTCTTTCCACCCCAACCTCCCCCACCCCAATAGCTGAGTATGACCTGAGGGTTAAAAATTCTCCTAAATTGGGCAAGGTGGTCACAGGAATTCCCTTCCTTCTCCTTTTCCTGTTCAAATGATCCATGGAAAGTTTGTGTTTATGATGGGGAAGGGGCTCTTAGGTGGTAAGGAACAGGATAACAGCTATTGGAATCAGGTAAATGGGAATCAGGGTTGGATGTGGCCAGCAAGAGAAGGAGACTCAAGGCAGAGAACAGCTGCATTTCTGCAGCCCGGATTCCCACATGAACCCTATACTGGTCTAGAAGGATTTTTAAGGGGTCCTCTTCCCTATCTCATTCCTCCAGGAGAGTATCAAAAAGCACTGTGCTCTCCTTAAGCTGCTTGTTTAAGCCCTTCTTAGAGAGCTCCCAGAGCCACGATCCCAGTGTCTCCAAAGGGAATGTGTCCCAACATTTGCAGATACATTTCTCCTCATGCTTGGTCTGAATCACCTTTGATGCAGTGTGAATCCACCTCTTCCTTTTCCCTGTCCCAGGCAGGAAGCTCAGGTTATTCCATGCCTCTCTTTGTGAGCCTGATCTCTGTTAACAGGAATGCTCTTGCTCTCCATGCTAGCCTAGAGCAGAAGGATCCCTTCAGGTGTCCTAAAGACTGCCCTTTCCTAACGGACCTCAACCAACAGCACGAGGGCTTTGACTCTCCTTCAGCTTCTGCCTTCCTGCACAACGGCTCTTCAAAGCAGTTAGGGCCTATCCTTGTGTTTGTGACATTGGTTAGGTCTGCCTAAGTGTCATCCCTCACACTTGTTCGTATGGAGAAGCAGTTTATTTGGGGGCTTTTCTGCAGTTTGTCACAATCATTCTGGACTGTCGTCCTATCCTTCAGCACACGGCAGTCCAGCTGAATGGGAGCTGCCCACATTCAGCTGAGGTCTTTGCCAGGCTTGGTTGGTAGATACATTCTTTGTAGCTCTGGTAGGAGGAACTGGTGGGAGAAGGAGACACAGAAAATGCCGAAGGCTGGGAGAAAGAACCCAGGAGATCAGCTCTCCACGTGAGTGTTGCAGCCTCCTGTGCATTTTAGGACAGTGATGTTTCACCATTCTCCACATCTCCTTCCTATAAGGAGCTTGTGTGCCAGGAAACTCCTCAGTTTCCTGATTCCTTTTCCCTCTGCTGAAGGATTTTTCACCAAAGACAAGAACTGACCACGTCTCCTAGATTCGACCGAGACAATTGCTGTCTCCAACCATCAGTAAATTCCATTTTGGAAAGAGGAAGAAGCTTACGTCCATGAAATAATTCCCGTTCTCTAAAGCACCTTCTCAGTTAGGATGAAGAGATGATCTTAAAAAGGGCAAACAGCAGAGGGAGGGAGGTAGGAAATACAGGCCACATAGCTTCTTGCCAACATTGACTTATCTCCAGCTTCTCCATGTGGCTGGAAACTGTTTTCAAGTGCGGGATTTGACTGCTGGATGTTGGTTTCTTGGCTATGTGTAATTGGAAACTTTGGATCAAGGACTTTCAAGTAACTTTATTACCAGGGGCTATCAAATTGATTCACATGCATAAGGCTCTTCATGTGCAGAAATATTTGTAAAACTGGCCTCTTGGTCCTTACTCGTCTGAACAATTTCATGCATTTATATTTCACTGTGGAACATACTCTACTCTGGGACTGCAGAGTGGGTTTGTGCATAAAATTCCTTAGCCAGAGTGGGAGAGGAAGGGCTTCCAGAGGACTTCGGATATTCCCCAAGAAGCTATGAGCAAGAATAATTTTTCCAGGGGCCAATGAAGAAATGTGTTAAACCACACAGCGCGCTACACTTCATGCAGCAGGACTTTTCTTTTGGTTGGCACCGACCAGATTTCCATGCTTCAGCAGAGCCCTTTGCCAGCTGTTCTGCTCCATCTCCCAATCCGGCTGCCATCTCCCGCTGAACTGGAGCCATCCCTTATGCAGGTGACCGGGCGGGAGGGAAGCTCTCCGAGCTCCCCTATAGCAAGACTTCTGCCCCCGTAATCTCCATGGAAATTGCATAAAGCTGTTAACATTTTCATAGGTGACTGCATAACGTTATCGCATAAATGTACTTGACAGATTCATGTATCTTCCACAATTTCCCGGGAAAAAGTAGTATAAGCAGTATCAATAAGTGGAAAGCAATGTACTTCATTATGTTTTCAAATTTGTATCAGTGTTTCTCGCATATTGAAATCTGTGACCCATCACAGCTTTGTAGATATATAAACCATTTCTCCAGCGACAGTGGAGAGATTGGAACAAATTTCAAAACTTCTCCTGTTGGCCTCTTACTGATAAAGGGAGGACAACAATTTATGAAATGGCAAGCTAGGCTATTAGTAATGGCTGTTTTGGCTTTGATGAACAAAAGCCCACTCTACTCATGTACCTCCCTACAGACGTCAGGTCTGACCGGATAGTTAGGTACCTTCCAAAGCCTGACTTTAGTCGGGTCATTCACAGGCACATACTGTTGTACATAACATGGGAGAGGTTGCTGATTACATGGTTTCATACTGAAACATTTTCATATGCGTAAGGATCTGCAGGATTGACCTATTTGTCTTTATTCATATGTGTAGAATTTGCTAAAATCCCCTGGGTGGCTAAGGCACTTTAGTGACTGTGAATTAAACATCACCCTGCAAATATTTCCCATGTGCTGACACTAGGCAGCGAACCCACTCAAAGGTAACTTTCTTGAAGTTACCTTTCAAGAAAGAATGAAATTAGCTTCTTGTTTAAACTGTACACTAAACAAAAGCCGCAGCTGCAGTCAGCTGCAAGAAGAAAAGCTCCTAGCACAAGTAAGAGTCCTCCTAAGCATCCCGAGGCCAGTGTCTAATTGCAAGGTTGAGCAAAAAAATTCAATCAAGAGTGGTAATCTAATGGCAAGGCTCCTACTACGGCATGGGGAGCAGTGCAGCTAGGTAGCAGTACGCCTGCTTGGTGTAAATTTGTGCTGCTGGTTTCAATGTATGGAAAAGTCAACCTCAAGTTTCATGCTCGGGGAGCTTTTATCTGCCTGCCACATGGTTTGAACCTGGGTCACATACAGTTTGGGACCAAAAATGGGTGATGTGTTTCTGCCCGCACCTGGGCTAGGTCACATTTGTGCTGTGGGACAACTTGGTGGTGATTGTTATTTCTTAGGGAGAAATCAAGGAATTCTGGCGCACTTGGCGTTAAGTGGAGTGTCCTCTCGTGCCACCCTTCCACACTGCTTTAAAGCCGCTTTGATTTAGTAACTTTCCTCTTCAGCTCTTGAATGCTGCAACTTCCTTTATGTTCCCATAGCCCCAATTAGACTGGTTTAACAATGAAGATCTGGAAACACCTTTATGTTGTATTTATTTTCCATTTTTTAATTGGGCTGCCTGCAGCACCCGCGTGTCTGCAGAGTCTCGATGCCGAGCGTTGCACCCTGGCCACCCCTATCACGCATTGCCCTGTTTCCCATCACTGTGACTCTGCTCCCAAGCGGGAGCCAGGTGGAAAATCAGAAGGTGGGTGGGTGCTGGTGGCTCTGTGGGGGCCATGACCCTGGAAAGGGGTCCAGGGACTTGGAAAGAGCCACGACTCAGAGCCTCCAGCAGGTACCATCCCCACGGCAAACGGTTCAATTAGCCCCTTCCCTTCAGCTTCCTCAAAGGAAACCACTGCGGAAAACTACTACCAGGTAGCTCCTTAAGCACCTGGGGGGCCAAGGAAGCAAAGCAGGGAAGGGGAGACTGAACAAGGAGAATCAGTGAGAGGAGAAAGGGAAGGGAGTAAGAGATAGCGGGAGGAATAAACTGCGAGAAACTTCCCCCTGGGGCGGCGAGGGGCGAGAGAGGCGGCGAGGGGCGAGGGAGGCGGCGACGCCACCGTTAGAGCCGTTGGCCCCGCCCCCGCTAGAGCCGTTGGCCCCGCCCCGCGCGCAGGCCCCACCCCCTGCGCGCCGGCACTTTGTTGTTCTCTGGCCCAGCGCGGCGCTGGCTGCGCATGCGCGGCCCGAGCGCCTTCGCCGCCTCCCCCCCGCCCCGCTCCGCTCCGCGCTGCATCCGGGCACCGCGGAGCCGCCGCACAACTTGGATCCTGAGGCGAAGTGAAATCCCGGCGCGCGAGCGAGCGCGCGCGCGGCGCGACCAGGTGGGGCCGGGAGCGGGCCGGGCTGGCGGGGCAGGAACGGGCCGGGGTTGCCTTGTCCGCGGGCAGGCGTGAGCCCCGCGGCCGCGAGCGCTCCCGCCCTCGGGACGGGGGGTCGTGTCGGGAAGCGTCGCGGAGCCGCTGCCCGCGCTGAGCGCCAGCGTGGGGGACCTGAGCCGAGCTGGGAAGCGAAGGCCGGGGCAGCGCGGCCGCG
>JAUBOD010000209.1:1272552-1287550 GCA_032353885.1 Nothura maculosa | reverse complement strand
CCTCCCCCTTCCCTTCTTCCCCCCTCCCCGTTAGTTTGGCGGAAAGTGAGTGATGAGTCCGTGTCCTCGGGAAAGAGGCGAAGAACTTGGTGTGCAGCCCGAGGAGTTGTGCCCTCCGCTGCTGGCGGTCGGTTTTTGTTTATTTTTTTTTTTCACTTGTTTTGTATTACCGCTTTCTTATATATACATACATCTATATTTTTGAGAAACTTCCTTCTTGGCTTTTCTTGCTTTCTTGTTTTGTTTTTGTCAGTGTTGGGAGGGGTGGCTGCTTGACTGGTCGGTTGCATTAAAAAAAAAAAAGGAAAAAATAAAAGAAAAAAAAAAGGAAGAAAAGGGGGGAAAAGGAAAAGGAGGCGGGGAAAAAAGCGAACTAAAATCAAGCCAAAAAAGAAAAAAAAAGAAAAAAACAAGGAAAAATAAAAAAGCCAACCCGAACAAGCAGACAAACAAAACAAAACAAAACAACAACAACAAAAACTTCCCTGGGATCTGAAAGTGGCAGGAAAAAGTGCCTGGCAAGTTGCCGCGATGGAGCTGCACAGCTTGCAAGAGGCGTTCAAAGTGGAAGTCCAGTGCCACCAGGTAAACGGGAGCTGCGCGGACGCGCCATATACGCGTGTGTGTGTGTAAATATATATATATTTATATATATATTTATATATATATATATATATATATATGTGTGTGTGTGTGGGGAGGGTGATGGAGGGGAGCGGCGGAGCGGGAGCCGTTAGGCGGGGGGGTGGGGGGGGGCGGGCGCCCTTGTGGGGGGCCTCGATCCGCCCCGGGGGGCAGCGCTCAGCCCAAGTAGTTTTGGGGCTTGTTTGGCCGAGTTTTCCTTATTTTTTTTCTTTTTTTCCTCCCCTTTCCCCTTTATTTATTTATTTTTATTATTATTTTTATATATATATTCCCCCCTCCCCTCGCTTTCCCCTGCCCCTGAGGCAGAGGCGTTTCGTGGCGCTCCGCAGAGTTCCCATTGCGGTGGGTGAGTGTGAGCGAGTGTGTGTGAGCGAGTGTGAGTGTGTGTGTGTGTGTGTGAGTGTGTGTGTGTGTGTTGGAGAGATTAGGACGAGACTTGAATATTTATGAGGCTCGCTGGAAACTGCCTCGCAGTGTTTACTTGCCTCTTTGTTCCTTACCCCCCTCCCTCCCTCCCTCCCTCCCCCGGCCGCACACTGCCATACATTGGAGAAAAAAAAATCCATTAAACTTGAAACAGTTGCTAATTCCTCCTTTTTTTTTTTTTTTTTTGATTTGTTTCCGTGGGGGGCGTTTTCTTTGTTTTTATTTTTTATTTTTTTTTTCATAGAAACTAGTTGCACAGATGAAGCAAGATCCACAGGTAAATGCAGATCCGTGGTTGGTTTTTTTTTTTTTCCTTTTTTTTTTTTTTCCCCCTCCCGCTTCTTTTTCAGTTATTTTCTCCCCGCTGTAATAAGTGCAGTTGTGCCGGGACAGCGGGATGAGAAACTTTATCAGCAAGAGATCTCATTTTGTAGCCGGCGCGGAGCTTCCCTGCCAGCGAGGGGGTTTTGTGTGTGCATGCGTTGGGGCGGCTGCGGGGGAACCGAGCAACCGAGGGGGTTTTGCCTTGCAAACGGTTTCTAGACCGCAAGTTTATGCGTTGCAGGGGCCGGTTTGCACTTTGCCTTTAATATGCGTCTTATTGCCGTTTTTGCAGAACGGGGATCTTAAGAAACAAATCCATGAAAGGCAATCAAGAATAGCAGCTCTTAATGACAAACAAGTAAGGAACGGATCGATTGAGTTGCGTTCGGGTTCTCTTCTTATCTTTTTTTTTCTTTTCCTTTTTCTTTTTTTCTGTTTTTGCAATGCACTTTCTAAACATCCGAAAAGTGTCTGTGTTCGCTGAAAAAATACCCACAGCAGAGGATCTAACATCCATTTTGCTGGGCGGAAAGTGAGGAAATGCATGTTCTCAAAATGAGGTCGCATTCCTGTGTGTCTTGCTGGGGGGAAAAGAACGAGTTTTAGTACGCGCACTAAAAAGATGAGCAGTAGTTACAACGCTTTAAAAAAAAAAAAAAAAAGAGGCGTCCATTTTGAGTTGGTCGACATGTTTTAGGAATATGGGAAATTCTCCAGTCTTGGGCTACTTCGTGCACTTGCGCGTGATGTGCTGAGTGAGAGTTGGCAGCGAGGAGGCTGGAGCCCGGCTCGGAGCCATTGCTGCTCTCCATTGCAGAACTGGCCCTTATTGATCACTTTATTTCTTTTTCTTTCTTTCTTTGCTCCCTCTCTTTCTCTCTCTCTCTTTTTTTTTTTCTCTTTTTTTTTAACCCTTCCGCGCTCGCCTTTCTCTTCCCTTGGTCTGATCTGACGTGTTGCCTTTTGATTCGAGTTCACTCGGGCACTTTCACTTTTCCCCCCCTCCTCCTCCTTCCCCAAAATATGGGTGAAAGCGGATTAACCTGTGTCGAGGCAGGGGAGGCGGAGAAGGAGAAGAAAAGGGGGAATGAGCAGGAGAGGAGGAAGGGGGGGCACAACCTCCCGCAGCGCCAAGGGCCCCCGGGCCCTCCCCAAACTTGGCGGCCGCGGGGGCGCGTTCAGCAGCGCGCACAGCGATGCGGGGAGGGGGGCGCCCCCTGCGCCCCACACAACCCCCCATCCCCGGTGCTGCCGCCCCCTGGCCGCGGCTGCTGCGGAATGCGCGGCGCCTTCAGCACCGCGGACAGCGCCCGCCGGCCGCGTCCTCGCCCCGAACAATGATCCGCTCGCGGCCGGAGTTGTGCGGGAAGTTGCCGCGTGCGCGGCCCCCGCGCCGCCCGTGGCCCCCCGCCTCGGGGCGCGGGGGCGCCGCGGGCACTTTGGGAGTGAGTGGAAGCTTCCATTTTGTGCGGGGAAGGGGAGCAAAGTGCGCGGAGTTTGCCGTGGGGGAGGGGGCCCCATTCACGCGCCGCATCTCCATGCTGATCGCGCCGGGGCCGGTTGGGGAGCGGGGGAGGGGACGGGGCGCCCTGCGCGGCGCAGCACAAAGATGTTGAATCGCTGCCTGGAATCAAACCCCGGACTTTCTTTCTGAAAGCAAATCTGACACTGCGTGGTAGCTAAGGGCTGTGAGGCTGCCTTTTCTGCTCCCCTTCAGTGTAAACCAGCAAGTTGTTGACTCAATACTACTACACTGAGCAGAGGGGGTTTTTTTTTCTTAAACCGAGGGAACAGCCTTCACTGCAACAATGCATCTAGATGTGTTCTTTCTTCAACAGGGAAATAGTTTTACTGTTGTAAGTGGGCATTTAGAACATGCATTTGATCATTTCCCCCTGTATTGTAGCAACTATTTCCAGGCTGTTTAAATTTTTATGATGATAGTAAATGAGAAGCTATTTATTATGTGTCATGCTGGAATTTAGATAAGGCAGAGAGACGCATTTGAAAATGCAGGAGGGGCTGCTCAGATGCTGCTGGGCGGGGGACGAGGGTTTTGCAAAGCTTGCACTACGGTTCCTCTCTAATCCCAACTCCCTCGTAAACAATGGTCACCTATTCATGACTCTCCCTTATAAATAAATCTCTGCTCCGCGCTGTAATTAAATGCACCAAGCTGGAACTCTGCAAGCAGGAGATTCGGGCCTAGCGAGAACGACTCCTGTTTTGAGGCAGAAGCCTAGTTTTGTGTTTCTTTCCCCGATTTCAGCCTGCGGTGCAACAAGAGCTTAGAAACAGGAGCTGAGGCGGTGCTGATGTGGCAGCCTCGAGCTCAGGCTGCCCCCTCTGGAGGTCTGTGTTGAAAGCTCCCTTGGGTCACATGTGACATGAGTTGGAAGGTCTCAGCATTTGAGCAGGGTGCAAAAGCGTGGCGTAACTTTTCCGGCTCGGTGTAATTAGCAGTTTCTCCTGGCCTCATGGCTGCTGAGGGAACTGCTGGCCCTGCAGGGCATGAAGGAGACCCAGGGAGGGCTCCTGCCCCCCTAGCTTGGATGTTACTGCCCCTCGTCAGCAGTTTGGGCTCAGCCTTTGGCGAGGACCCAGTGAAACCAGGAAGACAGTGCAAGCAGGGAGGTGGTTTAATAAAGTCCTTGCTTTCCTTGCCTTCCCTCTCCCCACCATGACTTGTGTAGCAACAACTAATTCCTAATGGGCTAATGGAACTGGTGTAACTCATGGATACCTTCGCCTGTGCATGCCCAGAATGCAAAAGATGCTGGAATTAGGGTTCAACTAAAAAGCGCACATGCATGATGATGAAACAGAGAGCAAAATGAATGGATGACCATGTCATTCCACATCCCTTAGAAATATAGCAAGGGTGAGGATTATCTTTCCATACCCGGTGCTTTGATTTGCCACTGAAGCCATGAGCCTTTATGGCAACATTTTCTTTTCCTTAAAAGTTACAAAATAAGACAGAATTGAAAGAACAGCTCAGCTCTTGAGCCAGACGTATAAAGTAGATTTTTGTGAGACGTTAGAGTTCACTTGGAAACCTAATTAAATTTCCCCATCATCACTGTTTCCTTCACATCGCTGGGGTGGAGAAATAAGGACTTAAATGTAGTTTTAATATTTTCCCAGTTGCTGCAAGTAAACCTTATGGAGACATCATTTTCATTATTTAAACAGTGTCGCTTCAACCAATACTTAATTTGGCATCTTACTCAGAGAGAGACAAACTTAGATCTTTCTGGTAGAAACTGTGTCTTTCGTCCGCTCTAGTTTTGATGAATTGTAATAGCGTTTGAGAGTGGGCTACCTCTTCCTTAACAAGATATGATGTGTGAAGACTCCATTAGTTGGTCCAGTGGTTTTACACCTTCAATCTACATCACATGCAGAGCAGCAGTAACATTTTTATCTAAATTGTCAAGCAACAAGCATTTGTATGTAAATAAAAGAGCCGGCGCCAGAGGTGCTCTGCTGCGAGGGCTCCTGGCTTGCTTGTTTTCCACAAAGAGGCATCAAGGGGCTTTGCGTTTCGGAAAGTTGTCTCTTATTAATTAATAGATTTAGAGAAACTAATAAGGAAACCTTTAACCTCCAGTCACAAGTCAAGTCTTTTGGCACGAGTGTTGGAAGGGGAGCGGGCCCTTCCCAATTAACCATGAACCTGTGTATGGGCTACTGTATTTTCAGCTGTGATGGACTCTGGGTTCAGGCAGCCTGTCCTGGAGTGCAGTAATAAAAATATGTCTTCCTGAAAGACATCATATATCTGACATTCTCGTTCTCACTGCCTCATTTCTTTACCATAATTTACAAGCTCTGCAGAAAATCAACATTAGTTTCCGGCAGACTCTTCCAGCCTGTGTTGCTGCCGCTTTGCGTTTTGGGGTAATATATTTGGAATTAAACCGCTGGCTGTATTTTTGCTGCTGGTGCTCACCAGTGGAATCCATTTGTGGCAAGCATGAGTCTGCCTAAAAATTAAATAGTCTTTTATGGAAGTTGTTGGAAACTACTGAACTTGAGATTTCTGCTTTTGCCCCTGTTATGTCTTTTTTTTTGGGAGGGGAGGAACAGTTTTGTGGGTTTGTCCAAGCGTGGGCTGTGCTGCACCTAGAAATGGCAGCATTGTTTACACACGTTAAAGGCAAAATTATTGACATTTGCCAAAGCTCTGGATTTCATCTGGTTGAGTACTTCCAAAATTGTTGGACTAAAATAGGGGTTGTAACTGTCAGTGAAAGCAGAGATAAAGGCTGAAAGGCATTTTCAAATCAAGTAGAGCCCAATGTCAAAGTCTCTCCCAAGGTGCGCGCAGAGAGCACTGTGGTTTCTTGTGGCAAGAACTGTAGCTCTGCACGTCCCTCCCAGCAGAATTTGGCTGGAGGGGCCTTCCCGACCACTCGCTGATGTCAGGGGAGATGGGATCACTCTCCTCCAGGTGGAATGTGCAGCTTTCCAGTCACTGCACGGAGTCTCGAGGCAGAGACACAACAGGGATTAAACATGAGCTTGGCTTTGCCCTTCTGCTGGGTGTTGAGCACCCAGCTTTGCAGAGAAACCCAAGCAGACTGCGGAATCAGGGGAACTGGCTGGATCAAAGGAAAGATCAGTTGTGGACTGCAATTCAGGAAGCTTCAGCTGCTCTTTTTTCTTTTTTTCCCCTAGAATCAGCTAATAATTTATTAGTTGTTTTGCTATCTATGCTGAACTAGGGCAGAATTCCTTGGAGGAGAAACGTGGAAATATGGTGCGTATCGTGGCAAGCCTGGCACTCCGTGCTTTTGGCCATTCCTGTTGGGGGGAAATGGAAATAAAGAACATTTTCATAGAGGGGAAGCACAGTCAGAACGGGATCACTCGTGCCTTTCTGCCTTCCATTAGTTGTCCTTATGGATTCATGGAAATGGCACATGTGCCATGAAAATGGGTGCAGGAGGGGGCTAGATCCACCTTTTGTTTGGGAGCTGCTTGCCTGGTGCATGAGCTGCTGTTTTATTCCAGCAATTGGCTTTGACTGTTCACTTTGCTGCACTTGTGCAGCCTATCACTGGGCAGGGCCAGGGCTCCAGAAGTGAACATTACCTTCATTCTAACCGTTTTAAAGAGTTCCCTTTGATATTTTCGCCACCTAAAACACCTGCTGTCAGAACAGTACAATTGATTTCAATTAACTTTGAATTTCTTCAATAAGATGACTCTTATAATAACTCCAGTAATCCCATGATGCCTCATTAGAGGAGCTGGCGATGATGATTATCCCTGTGATTTAGCAATTTTTCCCTTACAATGCCTTTGTCTATTCAGAAAAAGGAATTATGGCAACAATACCTTTTTATTCCTCTTCTGGTCTTATAGTGGCGGCACTTGCTACCTGTTACCCTTTGTACAATGTCTCATTTCTTCTTGCAGCAAACAGGTATTTGTTCAGCTGTGTGTGATGCTGCGGTGGGCAGACCCCGTGGAGGAAACTTTAGTTCCATGTGGCAACTCTGTCCTAAGGAGTGAGAATTTGTTTTCATTTCCTAGTTGATGTTTGGGCAGTCAAAACTGCCGATGTCTTTGTGTAGAGTCCTGATTTAACGGCACAGATTCCATATGGGGAGCTGGGCCAGAGCTGTGGCTTGTTCCAGGGATTTTTACCAGCCCTGCTTTTCTCAGGATCTGGCCCTCTGCTCGTGGCAGGAAAGGAGACCCTGGGATGCCCTTTCTGTGGTGTGATGTGGAGGAGGGCTTTGGAACGGTGATTTTCAGTCCCGTTTCCAATGGGATACTGCATCACTCCAAACGCTTCTGGTACATTGAAGTTGAGAAAATCCCTTTTCATCTCATTTCAGATTTGATTTTCAAGTTGAAAGCAGCAAGGCACATAAAGGCACGTTAACACGGCGTTACTTTTAACTTTCCCCTCTCTGCTTTTCTCTTTGTGATCAAAGATGAAATATGCAGTATTTTTACTCGTTTCTAAAATGCTGTCCCCTTCTCCTCGCCGCCCTCCCCACAAAACGCAATCTGAGGCATCACCACAATTTGTAATCAATAGAGTTGAATTGTAGAAGTTTGCAAATCAATAAGACAAGGCCATGGCAAATGGGGGGGTGACCACGGTGGCAAGAAGGGCAGTTCGTACATGCGGAGTAGTTGGAGGTAGAGCAAGTAGAAAAATGTGCTGCAAGTTTAAGATAAGAACAAAGAAAAACTAGAAAAGAATTGCACTAATTGAAATGCAAATTTCTCTTGCTGCCATTAAAGTAGACAGTTATTTCAGCTTGACAGAATCGTTTGTGGTCATATCCAATTCTCCTTGTTAAACCACCTTAAACGCGCTTCCCTTCCATGTATATATGTGTGTAGCTATAGCTTTTTCCTTTTTAAAAAAGAAACACCCCTCAAACTCCAGGTGGTGCTACTTTTTTGTTTGAAAATGTGCTTCTTGAGACAAAATGTACTTCCTTAAACCTGCTTTCTCTCCCTCCCTCTCTCTCTCTCTCCCTCTCTCTTTTGAATCAGCTACTTACTGTTATAGTAGCAATTTCCAGAGTGTCATATGAAATTGCTGATGCGGCTTAGTTCTAGCTACAACCTGCAACTGCCAATAGTAAGCAGCTATTGAAATCTAATATGTGCTACCAGGGCTTGCTTGCTTTATATATATTTTTTGCACATGTACAGGCGGATCCTTCTGGTTAATATAGAAAGGCAATGGGGAAATATGAGGAGACACTTTATTTTTTTTTAACCCATGCGGGAGTGAAGTGTGTGGCCCAGCTTAGCCTCCAAAAGCACCATTTTCCTGCATGGAAGCAAGCAGGAGAGCTGGCCCCAAACACGGCTGCAGCCAGAGCTAAACAATAAGTGTCCGGGAGCTTGGGAGCTGCAGGCTGCCTTTGGAGAGGCCCTGATGTTCCCAGAGTTGGGATTCAGCCCTGGGAGCTGTGAGGCGGTGGCAGGAACAGGCTGCAGATTGGCCTGATTTCTCATGCTTAACACCTGGGCTTCAAAGTGAACTTCCACCCATGAGGCATCTAGGTGCTCTTCCTTTGTACGTGGATGAAACTTGCTCGTGTCGGGACTTTGTGACGCAGCTTCTCTCGTATCCAGAAGGCTCCAAGGAGCCTTTCGGAGCCAGCTCAGCTGTGGATGACGGGGCCTGTAAGGTTGCAGAAAGCAAGAAGCTGTGTTGGGTTGTGATTAACAAGAGTCAGGTGAGAATTGTTGATACTTTGGCCACACAGCAGAGATTAACCTGCGTTTTCTGTAATTTCCCCCCCCTTTTTTTTTTTTTTTTTTTTTTTTTTTTTTCCTGGAGCACTTGGAATCTGCTAGGCTTGCCGGAAGATTTATGGGGGAACTGAAGCTTTTCTAAGAATGAAAAAGATGAGGGGAGATTCCATTCTTAAGAAATGTGGAGAGTGGAGGCTGTGCGTGGAAACGGGCTCATGTGTGTATGTGTGTGTGTGCTTGGGTGTGAGCAGAAGGTCCTTCGCTTTGATATCATTCAGGCAGAAAGCCAATATGCGCATGTAAATGAGCCTGAAAATGTAATTAAAAATATATACATGCGGGGGACCGCGCTACGGAATTTAATATGAGATGCGGGTTACAAAGTGACAAGTAACATCTCTTATATAATCACTGATACTAACTCTCATCTGTGATTTATGCAGCTCGTGTGCTCTTAAGCACCCAACAGATAAATATTGGAATTATTCCTTAAGATATAATCGCGACACAATGAGTGGATGCAAAATGCTGCTTGCCCTTTCTTTCCCCCCAACCCAAACGCACTTATCACCAGAATGTTGCCACAGAGAGTAGAAGTGTTTTACAGCAGGTCAGATAAAGAGCTCTCTGTTAAAATGTCTTTTCCTGGAAAGGAAATGTGACCAAACAGACTTTGCGGTGTCGTTAGTGCGTCGCGATCAGGGCAGTGCTGCAAATCCAACACACACCCAGCACCTCGCGGGCGCATGGGGAAAGATCAGGCTCACCAGCTGAGGGGTGCAAAGGCCCTTATTCTGTGTCCATAGCGGGGCTCTGCGCATAGAGGCTTGTGGAAGAGAGCTCCCAACTTGGGCACAGAAGCCCTTTTCTTTGTCTGAAAGTCTTCCTGCCTCTGGGAAAAGTTGGGCAGCGGTGCCGGGGAGCAGACCCCGCGCGTCCGCTCTCCGACCTGGGGGCAGCGCCTTGGGCAGCTTTATTGCCCATTTGAAAGCGCAAGTGGAAGCCACATGTATTGCTATAAACAGCCTCGGAGCCCATAAATACGTACACCCTCAGCCAGGGGCTTATTTACATTATTTTATTAACATTCTCTGCTGAGTGGGCTTGAATGGAGCACAATCTCCCATATAGAGGAGCTAATTATAAACACAGGGGACAGAACCAAATAAGCAGTCTTTAAAGGGAAAAGAGTCTGGCAGCTTTGTTTAAAGTGTCCTTTAATGAACTTCTTTAGCAGCTTGTAGCTTAGCAACACATTTTATTACATAGCAGTGCGGGAGGAGCAGTTTGCAGATGGAGTTGCACACAGTAATTTATTTCCCCTCTGCTTTATTTTTTCTCCCCTCTCTCTTTTTTTTTTTTTTTCCTCCCTTTTCTGCTTCTCTGTGGTGGTGACTCAACTGGAAAGGGCCCAGGAGCTTTTCCAGCACGGAGGGCTTGCTCCAACCCCCCCATGGGGTCAGTTGTGCCCGTTGGGGTTTGCTGGGCATCGCGAGCAGCGTTACATGTGTTCAATGCACAGGGATGTTGATCACTCCTGGCAATTCAGACCTGACTCTGCGAGCAGCACGGGCTCAAATTAAAGCAAACCCAGCCTCTCCCATGCACGTTTTTCCTCCCGTGTTCCTCTTGGTGCAGATGAGGTTGGGTTCCAGACTCCTAGGTTATTTCCTCGCCACTGGTGCAAGGTGGTGTTTTAAGCTGTCCTGTTTTGCTCCTTTAGGACTGATGGGAACATAGCCCCATAGGAATGCTTGCAATGCCTTTTTTTGTCTTGAACAAACCCATGCCACTTAGAGTGCAAATATATCAAAAACCAACCTTTGTTTTTAAAATATAAAACCAATAAAAAGCAGTGCGCTGCTGACACTCTTCAGATAACCTGTGGTCTTTACCATTGTGGAAAGAAATACTTGTATTTCTGAACATAGGGGTGAGCGATCCACTCTAGATGTGGTTGGGCTTCCTTCTTGTAACGTAAAGGGGGAAATGCCTTTTATGAGCAAATGAAATACCATTCAGCCCAGTTGGCGTTTGGCTAGACTGGCGTAAATTCCAGAAACGTAATTCCCTGTAGTTGACACCCATGCATGCATGGATTTGACTCCTGTTTTCTGCTCCCAGGATGTCAGGCGAGAGGCTGACTGTTGTTGCTTTTGGATTCGCAGCATCTCCCTTAGCAGCAGCTTAAAGCAAGTCCTTAGAACTGGAGAAACAGGAAGTTTTTAGTAAAATGCAGTAACAGACACATTCCCGCCTACTTTTCAAGTACTGGGATATTAGACCTGAAACCATGGGCTGTCCTCTGAAGTCCAAAGCGATTAAGTTGCCAGGTGATTAACTTATTCTCTTCTCTGCAATTCAGTTCACTGTTTATTATTTAATTTGGATTGGGAAAAAAAAAGAAAAGAAAGAAAAAAAGCCCTCTAATCTGAGGAATCTTGCACAGTGAACGTTGAGGCCTGCGCCTCCGAGTCATTCATTTTATGTTGCAGAGTGGGGAATATTGAAGTGAGGTGTAAAAGCAGGAGCCCTTGCACGTTCAGAAGCCTCTTCTGCAAGTACTGCAGTAAATGAAGAACAAAATGAAGTGTTTCATTATTTTCCTAAGATATACAGGACCTCAAGGAAACAATTAGGAACCTGTGTATCAGATTGGCCAGGACAACCCACTCAGATTGTGCTTTTTGTTTCACTAAAGAAGGAAAACATTGGGGTTTATTCTCTCCAGCAGCACCAGCATTGCCAGAAACTCCTTGAACCCTCTGAGCAATCGCAGGGCTGCTCATGACCAAAGTGCAGTGGCTAAGGGGAACTGAAGGGACCTCCCATGCCCAAGAGGAGGCTGGACTCCTTTCTAAACAAAGGGAGCAGGAACAGGGAGCGACTCCCGCGTGGATAACGGAGCTGGGCTGGGTGTCCGTGTGGGACGCGGATCCCAGTGGACATTGTGGCCCGGGAGCCGCAGCCCTGTGTGCTCGTGCACACCAGGGCAGCTGATGTCAGGTGCAGAGTTTGGGCTTGGGTCTCTTTTTCTGTCTCTGCGGCTCCTTCTCTTGGCATTCAGGAATTCTGAGCCCCAAGAGCTTGCAAGGCCTTCAGCATGAATGTGCATTTCTGGCACCCTTGCATATATTGTCTTTATTTATGCGCCTAGATCTGGATTTAAGCTTTAGATTTCAGTCTGGTGGCTGAAAAACTTTGGCTGCGCTTGGTTGTTTTCCCTCTTTGTCCCTTTGCATTTACTTAATTAAAGCCGTTCTTCTAACGGTGCTGGACTGTAAGCGCTGCACCTCAGAAGCTCTCTTTGTCCTGGGGATACTCGGGATACTCAGTGCTCTCCTTAATGAGATTCCCTTGCAGGACTCCTACACAATAAGGCAACACTCAATAATAAGGAGAAGGCTGAAGTTTAGCCCTACACGGTGGCAGAATAAACTTTCTTCCAGACTCATCTCTGAGTGTTTTGGTTAAACGTGCTACAAATATGGAGCAATCAGGGTAGATTTTTCCTGGCTGAGCTAATCCACTGCAGCTAATTTCATGGACTTGCTGTCATACATTGTTAGTTTTATGGAAAATATTAGGGGTAGACTTGTTTTCATTTATGGTTATTATTTTATAGAGTAGTATAGTTATATTTCATGTTTTATTTTAGATGCTCATGTCAACATGTGACATGTTGTAGTTTTACTCGTGCTAGTTGAGTTCAAGGCAGTGGGCCAAGGCTTTGCCATCACTGCTGCTCCTTGCAGGCTTCCACTTTGCTTCCTTATTTTTAAGAGAAAAAAAAAAGAAGAAAAAGGGATCACTGTTTGCTTCATTTACCAGACGAAGTTTTGGCAGATTGGTTGGGTTCAGCTGAGCTGTGGTTGTTGATGCTTCCTGCAAAGTTGGCCCAGGTTGGCACAACTTACCCCATTTTTTTTCTAAAAACGTCCTAAATCAGCCAATCGGTGCTATGGGGTATGACTTGATCCCTAAGCTTCGTTATTTAAGCTAGTTTCAGCTGAAGGCACTGTTAGTTTGCTAACGACCTCTCTGTAAAGACTGTGCAAAACCTGAGGCTAAACCTTCAGATTTTGACATCACTTGCAGTCATTTCTTTAAAAAGTAACCTTAAAAATGATGTTCTTCTAGAAGAAAGTCCATATAACAGCTGCTTATTACTATACATTTATGTGACAAGTTGCTTTTGCTTGGGAAAGCTCTTAGAGACTGTCAGACACTTGTATATTTATCAACCAGCTTCTGAGCAGACTATCATGTAAATGTATAGTTAGGAAGTGTTAAAATGCATAGTTCTGCATATGGACAATTGGGACCATAACTAGGTTTATTAAGATGCAGCTTCTTGACATGACAGAGCTTAAAGCCTTTATGGCCTGTTGGGTCACCATAAAGGAATTTTACCTTCCCAGGTCAAGGAGCCATTAGGTGGGAGCTGTGCCTCCCAAATCATTGCACTATTATGGACTGGGAACAATAGACTTCAAATTAACATTAATGAAGACCTGGTCTTGTGGGAGAGACCCGGTCAAAAAAGCTGCATATGCAACAGATGAGTCTTAAACAAAAATGACTTGTTTGCTTTACAGGCCTATCCAACCTTATTCTTGGAAAACTTATCTGCCTTTCACACTAAAAAACAACCAAAATGTCTTTTATTTTTGTAATAAGAATGGCTTAGAAGGCTAAGTAGACACTGAGGTTTATGCTTCAAGGGCCAGATTCTGCCAAGTACAAGGAATGTGGCCTAAGCACCCTTCAAATTTTAGGGAGAAAACCTCCCTCCTTCTGGCTTCCTGACTATAGGCACCACACAGACCATGCCAGGGAGCAAGAGGAGCAGGATGAAAAGTTGATGTCTGGAGCAAAGCCACACTTTCCTCTTCCCACTTCTCCTCTTTCACCAGAAGAAGTAGAAATGAACATATTAAGACTAATATGCTAATGAAAAGAGGCAGGAATTCGGTTGTGCTTGTGACTAGGTGGGTACTCCCCTGCCCAGGGGTCAGGGTTACTCGGTTTATCTGTGCAGAACACAGCTTTGGTGAATGTGTACGCAGGAAATGCATGGAGAGCTGAGCTTCAGGGATCCTCCAGTCACTCGTGGTTGCAATTGTCCAAATCCAGTGCATCTTATCACCAATGTACTTAACACTAACACACTTCTTATTAAGTCAATGCTGCTCAAGTAGTGCTAGTGAGAATCAGCTCTCTGTTGCTACCTGATACTTGTGTAGTTTCCCCACAGCCCTCCCACCTTTCAGCTCGGCTTTAGCTCCTTCATCCTGAGGGATTTTTGCATGCAAATGAGCTATATTCTTGAGATAAGGTAAGATAAGGTGTCCTTTTCCGTGTCTCTGGGGGGCCGTAGGGACATGTTGGCTCTATCAGCAGGAGCGACCAAGGCAGCAGGTGCTGGGGACCTCGTGTCTGCACTGGGGACTCAAACTGGGGGCGCTGGTCGGGTCCCATGTGCCGAAGGTCCCGTGAATGGGCACTTACCCCCTGGGTGTCCCATGTTCATGGGCGCCTTGGGGGCTGAACAGGGCACTGCTCCAGTGCTGCCCTTCTCTCCCTGTAGGAATTGGCATCAGGGAGCAGGGATGGAGGAGGAGCCAGAGCTCCAGGTGAACTCAGGGACATGGAGTGAAGAAGCGGATCCCACATCATTCTGGTCTGTTTTGACAACTGCAGGAGTTTTCCAGCCTGGAACTCTGGGCCAACTCAGGCCTAATGGCATTCTGAAGTCCTACCTGCAGGGTTTTTATTCTGTGATTCTGACAAGTCCTGTGCCTTGTCCTGTGCCTCCCTGTGGCAGGGAACGGCTTCACTCAAGGACAAGGCCTCTCTTTCCTGGCATAGCAGTGTTGTGGGCTGGGATCTGCAATCTATTTACCTGCGTTACCCAAAGTTAACCTCTCTGAATTTTGTTACCTTGCTTGGATGTGACAGTAGAGGGACACTTGATTTTTTTTTTTTAACTTTCCTGAAGAATGTAACACCAAAACACTTTTCCAGTAGGAAATATTGCCTTTCTTTTTGGCTCCCCGATGTTTATAGCACCGCTTAGTACACACACAGGAGCCAGAGAAATTAATGTGGTTCTTAAGCACGGGTAAGAGCTGCTTGGCCTAGTTTACTCTTAACATTCAGCTCACCGTAGAAAATTGAGCAAACAGCATCGGTGAAGGGGAGTGTGCTAGTGCCTAGAGTTCTTTAAATAATATTAGCTGTTACAAAGCACTGGAGTAAAGAGAGGTTGTGGAGTCTCCTTCCTGGGAGATCTTCCCAACCCGCCTGGATGCCGCCCTGTGCCCCGTGCTCTGGGTGTCCCTGCTGGAGCAGGGGGTTGGAC
>JAUBOD010000209.1:1233074-1247104 GCA_032353885.1 Nothura maculosa | reverse complement strand
CACGCAGTCTCTCCTCGTACGAGAGATGCTCCAGTCCGTTAATCATCTTCGTTGCCCTCCGCTGGACCCTCTCTAGATGAAGCAGGAGAGTCTTCCTTCCTTGCCCTTGGCCATCATGGGGCTCCTACCAGGATACCCTGATGGGCACGTGTGTCTTCAGGCCTCCAGAAATCCAGCGTTCAAATCACGTGTCATTGCACGATCAATCTGGCAGCAAGGTTTTACATCAGTGACCACGGCAGAGCAGGGTCAGGCACCCACCGTTGAGCGGCCATCGCTCAAACGTAGAAATTACACCCTGGCCACTGAGAGGCTCCGTCCCAAGCCTTAATGTGATGGGAAGATGAATACCTCACCAGACACATGGTGGCATTCTCGCGGCTGTCTCTGGATGAAGGAGGATATTGATCCGTGTTCGCTTTGATAAGAAAAAATGTGACTCTTCTTGCCTCTTGTCTGAAATAGAAGTCATCAATATTTGGCTCGTGAAAATGATGCAGTTAGTGCAAGGGGAGTAGTCGCATTTTTTTTCTGGCACTGAGGAAAATAGTTTGCAAAAGACAGTGTTATTTTTACTAATTTGTGCAGAGACCAGTGGATCTAGTTTTACTGCAGATGGACCCGGCTGGAAGAGGATGATCAACATCTCCAAGTCCAGTCGCTCAGAGCGAGGGAAGTTATCGATGGCTGCCTGGATTTTTCTTTTTATCACTTAAAAAAGAGCAAACCATTCGGAAAAGAGCGTTTCCAATAGATCCATATTTGCCAAAGCCCTTGTCCTTTGAGCACATGCACAAAATCCCACCTGTCCTTGCCGCTATCACTGAGTTTCACCATTGCTTTCAGAACGTGAAGTCTTCAGTATAGCAGAATATGCAGAGCAAGAAAAAAATGCAGGTTTTGTGGTGTATCCCCGAGGCTAGAGCAATATTCTCCTAATGGGCTTGCCTCCAGCTAAGGATCTTCACTAATTGAGCGAGGACTTGCCTATTGCTGCTCATTGGAGCCCACAAAAGCAAGAGCAGAGCTCCCACTTCAGCAGGGCCTTGCAGGGAGCGCAGCAACAACTGCAAAACAGACCCCAAGGCTCTGTCAGGACATGGGGCTGCTGGGCAGAGGGGCTTGCACGTGTCCAGAAACTGCTAGGAGTTTCTCCTCCAAAGCAGCTTGTAACCATGTTTTGTGGTTTTTTTTCATGAACACTAAGTATTTCTCATGTAAAATAATGGGAAAGTATTTTTTTCCAGTTGGAAAGACTGGGCAATTTCTAGGTTTCTCTCTCACGTCTTCCGGAGCTTTACCATCCATCCATTCTGTCTCTGGATGAGACCAAGGAGTTGCCTTTCCCATCTCCATCAGGAGGAAAGGCTCTCTTCTTAAGAAAGAAGTAATTTAGCATAAAGTGTATTTAGTGTCAGGGCTTAATAGAAGGAGTAAATCATCGTCTAACACAATAATATCTTCGGCTAGTTAGAAAAAACTGTCAGCACACGAAGCAAGCGCCGGAGTTGCCAAATCCCAGCAGAGCACATCCAACATGAAAAGCTGACTAATAAAATTTCCAGGTTGGTTAATAATTTTTCCAAGCATTAATAGTGCAGCCAGTGTGGGGAGAGTTCCACCTTTAGCGCCGTGAATTATTGGGAGCCTGAAAACCCATTGTAAATAAGTTATAAATGTGCGTGTACTCACAAGGATCTTTATGTTTCCTTTCATTACAATGAAAAATTTCACATAATTAAGAACCTGACTTCCACTGCCAGGGAGGAATAATGGTTAAAGGTGCCGTGAGAAATGATGCTGGGTATGTAAACATGGAAACACGCTTGGAGATCAATCTCGCTTCCCAACGGATCGCTGTCAGCCGGCGTGAATTCCCGTTGCGCAGCGCGCGGAGGGCAGCATCCCCAAAAGCAGCGAGGGCAGCGCGGGAGCCTCCCTGGGCCTCGCTAGTGGCTGTAATTTCCTTCCAAGGTGCGTGGTCCGCAGTGACTTCGGGAAGTGCCGGAGCCGTCCGGCTTCTCGAAGGCCTCCGGATGGAGGTGCCGGCGGCCGCGAGCCGGCCTGCCCTCCTCACCGTCCGCCTTAGGGCTGCGGATGCCCTGTGTGTGAGGTACCTTGGGTCCAGTTTCCAATTTGTTGGGCAGAAATTAAATGGTGCAAGTTTGGAAGGGTGCCACACACGAGACAAGAGGGGCTGGATGCTCCTCCATGTCATTCCTTCGGGGTGTGAAGAAGGGATGCAGCCACAGAGGTGCCTCAAAGCGCTCCGAGCAGCACAACCGAACTTCTGAGGCAGCGAGGAGGGAACAGCACCCTCATTTTATGTGCAGTGTTTTATCTTTTTATGTATTTTATGTGTGGTGTTTTATGTTTCTAACTAGCAGTGTGTTAGACCAGCCCTTAATTTTGAACATCTAAGGGGAAAGACCCATGGCTGGCATTGCTTTGTCTGCAACTCTTAAAGGCAGGAGATCTGCACGACCTTCGCTTTGCTGGCGCAAAGGCCCTCCTTTGCCGAGCTCGTTTGTGTTCCTCGTGACGTTGAGCCGGGCTCTGCGGCTACGTGTGCGAATGAGAACCCGGCTGCTGCCCTAACTCAAACGCGCCGCCTCCAGCTGCCCCTTTTTGCCGTCTCCCAAGCCAGCGCTGTTCAATGTAGCTGCAGGAAAAAGCACCTTTCCTTTGTATCAGTGTTCACGTGTTGGAGTCAGGAGACAGATGCCGGCAGATCGTTCCTGCTCCATGCGGAATTAACTATAAAATGGCCAGAAAAGAAGTTTGAGCAGGGCTTTGAGTAGTTAATTTTTTTGGATTGCTTTAGTTAAGGTGGTTGTAAATGGGCAGGGTTTACCCCCGCTGGGGATTTAAAGAATTTTTTACCTCCCGAATCAGAGCAGGTGAATGAAGCAGCCTTTCAAGTCACCCTGAGCTCAGCAATGCTTTTCACCCGGTTTTTGCAGGCTCCTGCTTTTGCAGATTCCTTTTCTGTCCCATGCATGGCTTATGCACAAACTTTTCCATAGAGACTGAGCTGGTTCCTGCGTCTGTCACCAGGGCTTTTCATTAGGCTGGAAAACCCCTTATGGCTGTGGAGGACCAAGCGACCTGCTTTCTGTTTGACCTTGGTGGCTCCTCGGAACTCCTTGAGGAGCATCCAGGAGAAGTGTTGCCCTGCGGATCCAGCCCCTTGGTAATCCTGGAGCTCAGTGCCCTGCTGCATAAAGGAGGCAGCGAAACGTGTTTCCTTGGCATTTCTGGGAAGTGCGTCGAGGTTCCCAAACGCCACGGGCTTCATTAGGGCTGAGTTTATTGCTCGAGCTTTATTGTGGCTGGTGCCTCCCTCTGGAGAAGGTGTAACCAGATCAGCGGCCCTCGGCGTGACCCCGGCGGTGCAGGCAAAGCAAAGGAGCGCTAAGAACGTGTGGGGGAAGCCGATCCTGTCACCGCTGTGCTTGGATTTACCGTCCTGGCATTGGCACATGCATAAACTGGAGGATTTTAGGAGGTCACAGCCCACTGCTTGGCCAGAGCGCTGCTTCCCGTGCGTCCTCTGGGCTGCTTTTGTTTGCGCGAGCTGCAAGACGCTCCGTGACGCTGCTGTAATAACGTTAGGGGAAGGAAATGAGATATGGGGCAGGAGGGACAGCTGCAGAGTTTATTAGTAGTATTGCTTAGGAAAGAGAAAAGATGGGGTTTGGATGTCCTCGCCCCTGTTTTCATCACGAATTTTGAAGCGTAAATGTCCTCCCTTTGTTATTCCCCTTGCGAGCACGAATGATAAGGCAGTTGAAACATGGAGAGCATGTGTAAGTAATCATAAAGTCAAAATCACTGTGGGCTATTGCTCTGAGGAAGCGAAACAGTAAAACTGGGAAATCCAAGGTCAACTTGAAGAGTGGCTGGAGCTTTAGTCATGGAGATGCACATCCAAAGCAAGCCAACCCCCCTTACCTTCTCCCTCCTATGACTTCAGTAATTAGGTATTACAGGATGTGTAAAAACAAATTAAATTACATAGACTGACTTTTTTTTTCCCCAGATTTTCTTCCTCTGGCTGTTGTTAAGGGTCATTTTCGTTGTCTCCTGGCCTGGGCTTTCTATCTGTAGCCGTCGATCACGAGATTCCTGGCTGAGCTGCCTCTGTGGGAAATGCAGGGTTTCCCTCCGCCATGAAACAGGCCCCTATCAAAGGGAAGGGGCTTTTCCCCCTTATTGGCAATGGGGGATTTGGACAGCTCCTTCCCATAAAATCTCTTCTTTTCCACTTTGAAGGACATTTTGAGTGTTTCTGAGGCCTTCAAAGCCAGCTTTGATCCGTGCCACGCAGGGCCCTGTTCAGGGCTGTGGGCTGCAACGCTGCCCCTCAGCGCAGCGCTCTGGCCTTCCTAAATTGGGCTCTCCAAATCCACAACCCAGTGTAGACAAATTCAACTTTTTTTTTATTTTTTCTCCTGGCAGACTGAGTTTTTCCTGTGAACTCTGATTTTCTGCTGCCCCTCTTCCCCACTGCAGAGCTCTTCAGCTTTCCAGGTATGGAAAGGAACAACCTGTGGCTTGTTCAGGAGAGATGTGGAGACAACGAAAGCAGCTTGCCCAGGCAGAAAGGGGCAGAATGACTCAGTCCATTTGATTCAGCAAGAACGTTAGCGATTCACTCGGTGGAATTCAGCCAGGGCTTAACGGTGTGATAACGTGAATGTGCCCTCTGCTGATGTGCTCTGTTCACTCCCGCCGGGGATACACTGCCCTTCCTCTCCGCATTTTCATATTTGGATTCAAACCATGTCATAAACTCCAAAATGATTTTCCACTTTCTGTTCATATTTGCTCCTTGACTTCTCTCTTCCTGGCATATGTTGCATTTAGTATTTTTTTTCTTCAAAGTCAAGTACCTGCATTTGACCAAATCTTTAAGGGATCTCCATCTTCCTGCAACTCCTAATTCCTCCACTGCTTCCTTTTGCTCTCACGTTCCCTGCGGTTTGAGCAGAAAATCTTTTTTTTTCCTTTTCTAATGTTGGCCTATGTTAAGCCTACATTAGCTTTCAGTTGCCCCCCATTCCTAGAAAGCCTAAAATTTGAAATTAAAATGTACTATCATCCTCCTCAGACCTACAGTTATCCTCCGATTTCATTATTCTAGTTTATTACCATTTGCAGGCCGGAGAAGAACGCAGCGAGGCAATAGAGGACCTCGTAATGCGGTGGCTCGGATGCAGACACAGCAGGCAGAGCTTCAGAAGATTAGAAATGGTAATACCTGTAATTAGAAATTCTGCAGGCCGGCAATGTTAGTTAGGAACTCGCAAGCAGAATTTAAGTACTCCGATTAATCTATGTGGTGTGAAAATAATTATGTCAAGCCAAGTGTTTCACCATCAGGCTCTCTCCGGGATCGGCCCCTCGGATCGATCTTCAGTTTGAATGCTAGTGATGTGGGACACGGAGTACAAGGCATTAGTGCAGTCCGGTGCAGGAGGTGCTGCAGTGTGGGACTGCTTTGCTGCACAGTTGCAAGGGATGTGGACTTTCCAAATGTGGGGTTTATAGAGCTGAAATTACACAGACAACCCATCTTTGTAAATGCTGCAGCATTAAAAGGTGCTGATTAGGGCCAATAAATTTTTCAGTGGGTAGAGTTGAGTTTTTGGTTCTTTCCAGAAAATTGATAAATGCCACTACCATTAGACAAGTGTGTGGAAATTTTCCTAAGTGTTGCTTGCCTGTATCTCCTGTCTGGGTCTCAAGGAGACCCAACACCTTGGAAAAAGAAGCCAGGGCCAAGTCAGAGAGCTTGCTCGCAGGTGGGATTCAACGTGCTCAGACTCCTTTTTGGAGAACATAGAGGAAGACTTCAAAGCAGAGCTTAGAAAATCCGCTCCTTATGTGGAAGTTGCCTAGGGTCAGCCAAGAGCTGGTCAGGAGGAAGCATTAAGAGGATGAGTATGTCCAAACTCACTCTTCCTTCTCCTCTTGCCCGGAGAGCTTAGGCAGCTCTGCAATGACTAGAGCTAAGTGCAAGACCTAGATTTGAGGTTCTTCCCTTGAGGGTAGCTACCAAAAGCTCTCTAGCTGGAAAGATATTTGCACTTAAATCAGAAAATTGGGACAGGCTGATATTGTAACAGAGAATAGATAAGGTGCATTGTAGTGTGCTCTAAGCAAGGCAGGAGGGATGGACTTGCCTGCTAAGTCTGGCAGGAGAGAAGGCTTAGTGCTCACTGCCCGTTCTTGCAAGTGAGACCTTATGGTCCAAGTGGCTTCAACTCTTCTGAACTAATCCTGACCCTGTGTACTCTCCAGACACTAAAGACTGCCATTCTGAGACCTGTCTTTGTCATTGTACAAAGCTGTAAACTTTGATTTTGTAGGAATCAAGCAAGCACCCTGTAACTAGTACTAGAAATACAGAGATCTTGAAAAAAAATATTTATTTCTTTCTTACTTTCTTTCTTTCTTACTCAGCTCTTTCTCTGCTCTTGAAAGTAACTTAGCCAGTCTGGGATCCCAGAGTACAACTTGTTCTCTGAATAGATTTTCTTCTATATCTTTATCTGCTATTTCTGTGTATTTGGAAGAATGGCTTTGTTCTTCTGTCCACTCGTGCTACTTGTGTTTCTGAGGCTGGGTTTTCAAGCTCTGTCTTTTGCAATGGAAAAAAAGTGTTCCTTGAACACCATAAACAACCCCCAATTCAAGAATTTTTCAGCCAGTCTCTTGCAGATAATGTATATGGTGGTGTGCTGGTTTTGTATTTCTTCAGCCACTCCATTGTCCTAAGTGAAACCACTTGAGCTGAAGCCATCGAGGTGTAACAAGGAAGATGCATGGGAAAATGCATGGGAAAACGCATAGGAAAATGCAGCTAGTGCTTGGCAGACTCTGTACACTGAGGCACTCGGGGCACTCGATGACTGTGTGACTTAGACCAGCATTTTGCAGAGGCAAAATCTCCTGTGTCATCATCACGCAGAGCAAATGCTTGTGTCTGTGTCAGCATTTAGAGCCCTTGGCTGCCTTCAGTTACAGCAATTAAACCTTGCACACGATCACTTCCAAAAAACTGTCCTTCCTTAAAAAAAAAAAAGGGACGCTTGGAATATTAGTTCAGAAGTTGAGGTGAGAGGAGTGGCACATTTGTTCTAATGAGCATTTAAAAGTATCAGTCATTTAGATTGGCTTGTACAATCACTCTCTCACTAGGTTAAGCAAACCCCTGTGGGACAAGGTCTAGCTGAACTCGAGGGCATTTGATCCTGAGCAGAAGTGGGGAGGTGACTGCCGAAGGACCCTGGGACCCAACAGCTCCTGTGTCTCTGCCGCTTTATGTGCGTAAACAGTGTATATTGATCTGAAAACTACACTAAAACATGCCCAGAATCCTTGACCAGCTTATACCCTGCTTTCGCCTCCCCTGCAGATCACTGTATTTTTAATACCGTAATTGACATAATTAGAGTTATTGATTTCATCTCAGATGAAGCAATTTAACTGTAAATGTGCCAAGAGGCTAAAACATAATCAATCTACTGTTGCTTTGCTTGCATGGATGAATCTTGACTTACAGTCAGCAGTTTTTCCTTCAGTCTTTGATTTGGATCAGTTTCCATTGATGTGATATTGTCCCCAACCAGTGTTTCTGTTTTTTTTTTTCAAGATTGCTTGATGTCAAAGAGATGCTAAAGGGTATAAAATGAATATTTTAATATTACATCTGGTACTATGTATAGAAAGATGCGACGACACACTTAAATTACCATTTTGCAGAAATATAGAAATATATATTCAGCTTTAGTGTGTATTTCCCTAGCAGGAGCTCATATGGTAAAATTTAATAGTGTGGGTATAATAGCATGGCAGCTGAATCCTGGAAAGTGGGCCAGAATTTCCTTCTGCATGGGAAAATAAACATTACTTTTTGCCTAAATGAAGCAGAAAAGTGAAGTGTTTTCACTGCATCATTTACAAAAACCACTGGGTTTTGATTGGTTGCACACATTTATGAAACAATTCGAATAAACATGAATAGCACATCAGCTTCTTGCTCTCCAGAGTGTAGGTGACAGTTTTGAGTCTAATGTTTATATATATATTTATATGTATACATATACGTCTTTTTTTAAATTAACACATCAATTATCCAATTTATATTTATTATACTTGTAGTACAGCAACATAAGCTTTTTTCACATAAGAAAGCTACTGGATGGCATTTCTGTGTAGTACTTGAAAAGATTGGTGAAGTAGTTCATGTTATGTAGCTCTTCCTAGAGAAAATGCTCCGTCAGTTCATCCCAACAGTGGAAAAGTCACGGGGGTTCTTTCAGAAAGTGAAAACTGTTAAGAGTAATTTTTAACTATCTTTAGCAAGGCAAGATTTTTTTTCTTGTATTTTAACTCCTGCCTTTGAAGCTTATTTTCAATGTGCTACGCAATTGCAGGAAAATGTGCTGTTCTTTCTAAAAATACCTCCTTGGAGGAGAATGGAGTGACACTACCCAGGAGTTGACTGTGTGCAGAATTCCTAATACAAATATCTTTCCGAGGTTGCTGTTGGAAGCTGGTTGCACAGTCGAATCCGTGGCTCAGCAAAGGTTCAATGGGCACTGTTAAGCCAGCTTGATAGTCCTTATGAGTTTAGGCTTAAAATAATGGATGAATCCTGAGCAAAAAAGGTAAAGAGGGGAGGAGTGATAGGATGCCTGGATTATGTATCACTACTGTTGCTACGGGGGTCCCTTTGGGAATGCTGTCACTTACGAACTTGGCATTTTCTCTGGCATGACATTTGGAGACTGGCTTTTCTCCATCTCTCCTTGCTATATTTATGTGGATATATGGCTGAGAGAGATGGAAAGGGCCAGACATCTACCATGTCGTTCCTTAAAATCAAACACTTTTGTTAGTCACACTGACAGTAGTATTCAAAAGAAGATTACGAAGCGTAACAACATATTGCATCGGCTGTTTTTATGTGTGTCGTTTTCTGGGAATGGGATGTTCTTAAAATATATACATGTATTTTTCAAAGCACCATATAAAACCTGAGGCAGAAATAACGGATATGTTTGTCCTGTTAGAACCATGGGTGTTTGACCCAGAGAAAAGCCCAGAGTTTGGCCATACTCTAAGGTGTTTTGGGATCCCTGGAAGAAGGACGCTATAAAAATTCAAGACATTTCTTTCAGGAGCCTCACTGGTTTACTTCACAGAGCCAAAATTTTAACTTTCAGAAGATTAAACTGGGACAAAAAATTCTTCAAATTTGAAGAGCTGGCTTGTCTTTTCTTACATGAATGTTCTCTATGCTTGAGGAAAAGACTAGAAAATAGAAGAAATTGGAAAATCAGTCGAAGAGAAAGTGGGGAGACATTTATTGAGGAGCTGGTGCTAACTGCTGAAATAGTATTTCAGGTGATGGGCCCCAGTTTGCAATTTGCTTGTAATAAAACATCATAGAAAACAGTCGAGAGAATCCACGAGCTATCCTTTCCCTGGCACATGTCAGTTACCTGGATTCTGTTTGTGTATGCATAAATGTATGTATACATACATACATATACAGCTCCTTAATTTCCTTATTTGCTGTCTGTTGCAGTGTTTCAGCTTGCTTACACTTAGGTTGTAAATTTAAATTGCAGTAGCTCTCCTGGAACAGCTACATGTGTAGACAAGTCTTTTGTTTCCAGAGAAGATGTCAGGAGTAACGTAATGCATCTTTTTCACACTCTTCCTTGAATTTCTATTCCTTCACTTTCTGAAAGTCATTTTTACCTCTCAGGTAAACACTGATGTTTCTTTTAAAATGTGTCAAGAGAAAATCAATGTGTTGCATGTGGCTGTGGAGCGCGAGCACAGCAGAGACCACTAACTTGTCAGTTCTTGGTGCGCCTGCTAATAATTCCATTACCTAAAACCAAGGCACACGGGGCGATTTTGCCTACTAGCCAACACGGTAGGAGTAAGGCACGTTCACAGGTTTGTGTATAACTCCCTTTCAATGCTAGTCCAAATCTAATACAAACCTATTTATTAGCTCTCTAATGGAGTAATGACTGGCTAGTATCACGCTATGGGCGCGAAAAAGCAGCTCTAGCTGTTGAAGTTTCCCCTCTGATTGCAGTTATTGATGAAATTCTGGCTTCAGGAGAAGCAGGATGGGTCCTATGGCCGCGTGTAAGACGCAACTGGCGCGGCACTCGATTGCAACCTCCCAATTCCGCACCCGTCAAACATTTCAGGATTCCCTCGGCTTGATTTGTTTAAATGTCCTGTGCAGAAATGGAGGGGCCTCTTGGCTTCTTGGCAATCTCGTTGGCATTTGATCAAAGTCAAACGTTGCTTGTGCTCACCAGGGGGAAAAAGGTGAGACAAAAATGGAGTACTGAAAGGTAGAGATTGTGCAGGAAAGGCGGCCTTCTGCTGTGTAGCTACAGAAGACCCCTGCGCCTCCCCTGGCTCCACCTCCCTTTAGATGAGGAACAAGTCTGACGCCTTTTCGCATCATCACACTGAAAGGGTATGCCGTTTATTTCCGCTCTTAGGCAGTGTGGACAGCCTGCCATGCTTATGGCTTAGGTTGCTGTCCGCAACGGCAGGAATAGGAATCCAGTGGGAGAGAAAATGGTGGCTGCAGCGAGAGGCGGCACAAGATGGAGGAAGGCTCCACAACCTCCGCCCACGCACTGCTGCGTTCCCGGTCACAACTCAGGTAGCTCTGGGGCTGTTCTTTGTAGTCTTGTTCACTCATAGTAACCTATGACATAAAATGTAGGTAATTCACCATCTGAGTGCTGATAGAGGAAGATTTTTCAAACAGAATTCAGGTAATTACCAAAAAATAAAAATAAAAAAAAAAACCTTAAAAACATCTTGATCCTTCATTGACTTTTTCTATTTGGTCTTAATCAGAAAAAAAAACAACAACATAAAAGCCTTGCTGAAGATTGCAACTGTTGTTCTATTGACTCTTAAAATACTTTTGATTTTTCTTTTTTCACTGTTAGCAAGGAGTGAGCTCTTTCTCCTCATCTCCTCATATACCTTTCTCCTCATCATATATCTTTAAAATAGCCAAATATTTGTTCTTAAAAGGTGATCCAGAATAATTGGTGCCTTGTGGTCCCATACTTAATAGCTCTCACTGACTCAAAATCAAATTTGCATTTGAAGAGTGTTCTTAAGCATTATAACTGAGAAACTATCCTGCTCTCTGTAAATCTTTCCTACTATGTATCAACCACAAAATTATATATTTTAGAACTTGGAAAAGTTTCACATACACTATTGTTTCCACGCCATTAACCCATTCATCAGTTCAAAAACAAAAGACTAAATAACAATATAAATTAACAATATTGTTAAGAACCTAAGGTTGGCTGCCCTGAGTTTGACTAGAATCATGTCCGTATTATTGGCCAGAACTGAATGTGCAGGGACAGATAAAGAAAGAAGTGTCCCCCAGCCACCAGCTACATCAGCTAAGGGGTCACGAGGCAAATTGTGTTTAGAAACCCTCATAGGATCCTTATGTGATCATCGGCTGAGAACGGGGCAAGGTAGATGGGGTGACCCCAGGATTTGCTTTCAGGACTTGCATGCCTAATCCATAACCTCCTTCCCTTCCACTGGGTTAGCACACAGAGGAATGTGCTTGCTTACAGCAGAGCCCCCCCTTCAATGGCTTTTCTAACTTACAAAACAAAAGCAAAACACATTTAAAAAAACAGGTAGGAAATATAGAGAATTTTAGAATTACAACTGTGGAGCTAGAAAGAAAGGAAAGGAACTCAAGGCTGTGCTGGAGGAAGAGGGAGATGGTGCTGAGGAGAGAGGTGAGACATTGTGGAAGAACAAGATAAAAACAAGTAGTAGAAATACTGCATATGCCTGCCCGTTGCACACTCTATATGCACTCTGGCTTTTCAGTGCCTTATTTTCTCTCCTTAAAAATTTACTTCTGGAATGGAAATGTTCTGAATGTGTTTCTTAAGCTTCTTCTTCAAAGTTTGTTTTTCACTTAGCCATTTTTTTTAACTTCAAGTAGCTTTTTCTACATCTTTTGATAGTCACAAGCTGTAACCTGTAGTCTTCCTCCTAGTAGGAATGTTTGTGCACCAAATACAATGTGTAAAGGTGGAATTTAGAAACCTAAAATCTAAAGGCTTTATTAAGAAGAGAAAAAAAATACTCATTATGCCTAAGTTTATTGACATGCCAAAATGGCCTTAGTGAAAAGAGACAGCCAAAGAAAAGAAAAGAAAAGAAAAAGGCCCTCAGATGTTCACAGGCAGGAAACATGGGCATATCAGTATTCTCCAGAATATCTGTTAAGACACAGCTCCCTCGAGCCAAGCCGTAGTTCTGCGCTTTGAAAGATAACCATATAGCCAAATCTCCTATTAAATGGATAAACTCTCCAAGATAGACATACACCTCTAGATTGGTTTTCCTGAGCTTATTATTTTCCAATGCTGCTCCATGTCCTCATTTGACATATCTAGTCATGTGAGAGGCTCTTCCTGATGCCTGGCCTTCCTTGCCAAGTCTTCAGAATTAGGACCACAGTCGGAAGCCGTGAGAATAATCTCATTTCATGAGCAGCAGATCCACAGATGAAATCCAGAACAGAGACTGGATGACCTAAAATACCTAATTTGCTTAATTTTTTTTTTTTGGTATCTACTCGTGAAGGTTTTTCAAAAAAAAAAAATTGCTGAGAACCTGTCAGCCTAACCCAAATACTGTGTGCTCTTTGCTAAGCAAGTCGAAATTACTGATAAAGCCCAAGTGTTATGAATAGGGTCCAAATCTATGTTGAAACTGTTCTCAGAATGGTGCTTAGACAGAAGAAAAAGCACAGGCACTTTCTCTGATTTTACAGTTCCAGAGCTGCTGCTGTTCTGATGCGTGCAAGGCAAGAGGACAAATGCAGTGCCCAAAGTGTTGTTTAACCAGATATACTACGGCGTTCAGTGCTCTATGTTGATTCCAGCATCCAGATATCTTTTTAAATATGATATTTTTAAATATGATACTGTGAGAGATGTCAGTTGCTCCACTGTAGTCCAGATCCCCAAATCTTCGTATATGTTCAGACATGGGAACACCACATTTCCAACAGTGGTCCATGACGAGCACAAGTAATGATGCCTTGAAAAGACTCCTGCAAGCCTAGCCCTTCGAAAGGACAACACAGTGTGCTACACGTCACCAGTATATTCACAAAATATAAGGAGTGCAATGATTAACTTTTTAGTTTCAGATAGCTTAAAAACAAAAGCACATCAACAGAACCAATATGTTCCTACCTGTTAGTTCCAAGATCCTTTTGGTAAAAGTTGTCTAGGTTTTTTTGTCGTTTTTACGGAGAGAAGATTTTAAGAGTCTTGTATTCTTTCTGAATTTTTGATGCTTCTTAAATGTATGGTATTCTTAAAATACTCTTAAAATAGTCTGCAAATAGCAGAATTCTATAGAAAATAATAGTAATATCTCTGCATAGAAAACACTACTGCCCATATTTGTTATTATATATAAATATATACTTCCACGGCTATATTTTTGAAATGTGTTGAAAAGACGTTACCCAGTTTTAGGACTTAACAGAAAAGAAAAGCTGCTATGAAATTTAAGGCTAATAGACATGTTTTTGTGACATTTTGTTTAAAACATGTCAATGAAAAGTTAAAAAGAAAAAAGCAAAACCAAACGTAACTGTGTTACTCTGAATTGCTGGCAAGGCAAACATTGCAGTGCTGTGTGGGTGTCTTTTAACAAAGAAGTGATTCATCTGTGGGTTTTGTCAATTGTATGATATTATTATTTTATTACAGCGCTAATAATTAATTCTATGCAGTATAAAAGCGCCTGGAGTCACCAAAGCATTTAGGACTTTGGAATTCAAGATGGTCTGTGTGGGAACCCAAGTCACGATGTCCTTACTGAGACTGTCCTAAGCTGACAGGCCTTGCTAGGTGTAGGCTCTAAAACCATGAGGACTGTATGAGTTTGATGCTCAGCTGGTG
>JAUBOD010000209.1:1173376-1183396 GCA_032353885.1 Nothura maculosa | reverse complement strand
CCTCTCCCTCCGCCCTCCCTCCCTCCCTCCTATCAAAATGCTTGGCTTTTTCCAGCACAATGTCGTCATGTTTTCAGCCAGAACTATTGCAAAACTTGAGCCAGATTCCTAGGTGTTCTTGTTTCCTTCCTCCAGAGCTGCCCAGGATAGTTAGATTTTCTCATGGGCATATGTATGTTCATGTTGCACGATGCTGGCATCCCAGTTAAATGCAGTTAGTTATTGGGGTAGCTCCTCAGTGCCCTGTGTGGCACGAACATAAATACTCCAGCCCAGTTTCCAGTCTGCATCCCTGTTCTGCTGAAGAGAGTATGTAGGAGAGAAACTACTTTTTAAACCTGGAACACGAGGCCGGAGAGCTCAGGATGCATCATGGCCTCCATGTGAGGACCTGAGCCCAGTTTTGCCCCTCACTCACAGAAGGTGCCGCATGAAGCCCCTTGTTTCTTCTTCTGGCCCAGCAGATGGTCCCAATATGGGATCTCTGCAGCAGCCCAGGGGTGTTCCTGGCTCCCCCTGTTTCACAGCTCCACCCCAAGGGCACCGAGGTTGTTGCAAGCCTGGGTCACTTGCCATGGAGAGCCTGGAGAGCACAGAGGCCGAGCTATTAACACCGGCTGCAAGAACCATGTTAAGATCCAACCAGAAGTGGGTGGAGGTCCCTTTTCTCTGCTGGCCTTGGGGCCCAGCTCCCAGCCTCGTGGCATCTCTGCCCCTTGTGACAATTGTGCTTTCCCCACGTCGCCGTAAAGATGGAGACTGGAGTCGAGAGCAGCCATCTGAACTGATGTGGCCCTCACGGGCTGCTGGGTCCTCTCATGCACTGCTGCTGAGGCCAGGTTCCCTTCAGGAGATGCCAAAGGGTTTGGAACTTTCAGGACTGCAGCTTCTCCATAGCGTAAGAGTATTTCACAAGAAATACCTGCTCTGTGGGACAGAACTGTTGCCCAGCCAATAACCCTGTGGGAGTTGTTTTCCTAGCACCAGAAGTGCCAGGAGGAAAACCTAGTGGAATATGCAGGTAGCTGCATATTTTTCTCATCTGTCAGGCTTCCTCCTGACGGGTTTGTGTGTCCAAGGGCAGGGATTGTTTAGCCCATTTCTGGTGAGTCACAAGCTCCAATAGAGTGTCTTGGACCTCAGAGCAGTACAACACCAGGCAAAGTGTTATCTCTCAGGACAGCATGTGCAAGACAGATAATATCATGTGCTGCAGCAAGGCTTGCAGGGATACATGTTAATTCCTGTGAAACCCACAGATTTCAGTGGGGCAGGGTTTTGCCCACTCTTTCAGTGACCCCTGGCAGAAGGAAGCATGGGACTAACTGTTGCAGAGAACACACTGTCTTGAACAGGGGTTACCAGGTCGTGCAAGGGAGTTCTCCTACAGCAATTCAATTAGCCCAGCTTTGTGTGCCATTGCCATTAACAGGGGTGGGTGTGCTGCTCATCACATTTGCCATAAGCTGTGGGTTGCATTAATAAGGTGTCCCTCCCTACTTAGAACTGAATCTTGCCTTCTCATTATTACTGTGCTTTATTTTCACCCCTAATCTTAGCAGAGGAAAAGTAACATAAGTGGAATTTAAAAGGACCTTATTCTTTCATCTGAAAAGGCTTCACTGCTTTGTATGATTCGTTTTTGTTTAGAGCAGGCCTTGATGATGTTTTGAAAGCCCTTGTTGATGCATACTGCAGATGTTTTGGAAGGGATCATGGTAAAAATGATATAGGGTAGCCTAAGTCCACCTTGGAGGAAGAAAAAATAAAGATGCCCATGTGTTGAATCTCACCAGGACAAGCCTGTTAACTGCAAGCCTTGGACTGCAACCAGCATCAGTGCTGATGCAGCCCGATTACACTCTAGAAACTGAAAGCAAACCCAAAGCCCATGGGGTTGAGGGTAAGAGCGTGTTGCTTAGCTGGTTGGATCTACATTTTTTCCCTGCTGAATGAGAAATACACAATTGATGCTTGTGATTACAGAAATCCAGAGCAAGCGTCAGGAAAGGAAGAGAAGGAGCACCGCGAATCCAGCCTACAGTGGACTCTTGGAAACAGAGGTACTTCCTCGTGCCACCGTTTGGTTTCCCATCAATAGGAAGTTCAAGTGCTTCTTGTGTTAAAAGGACACGTGAATGCAAAACTCTGCATTTATTTGTAAAGAAACACGGAGGTGCAAAAGAAAGAAAGGATTTCAGCTCAGTAGCTAAGCAACAGGTTTTCACCCCACAGCTTGGCTTGCTTCAAGCTGGAATTCCTGTTGATTTTAATGAAGGCCAAGAGGACTAAGTTAATATGGGTCCTCGGGGCTCCTGTTCCCATACAGTAAGTAGGCTGGCACTGAAGTACAGAAGGGAGGCATTACACTGCATCTTGTATTGCTATTCCTCTTCTCGTGTGTGCTCAAGAATTAATGGAGAGTTTTGCTTTTCATAGTAGTAACGTATTCATGAAAGGAATTTATTGGTTTAAGAATCAGTGTGCTCTGCAGGTGGTAAGGAAGCCTCCATAATAAATATAATAATGCATAATTAAAAACAAAACTGCTATGAATAATCTCTGATGTCTGTTATGCATATATATATATATATATATATATATATAGGCTGTCAGATTTACGACAGTAGCAAAATTTGTGTGCTGCACAATAACAGATTGCAAACCTGATCTAAAAACAGCATCTAAATAGGTGTAACTGTTTCTGAAATTAAATTTTATTTCCTTTCTGAATTGAAATATAGGCACTTATTAGATGTAGTAAAATTCTGTCTTTAAGATTTCTCCCCAGTTTGAGGTCAGTATTTAAACTTCAGAATGGAAGCTATTAGAGCTTGGGTCTCTGCAGGAATAAAACTGACTTGCAGCCCACTCTATATAAGCAGGATTTCTATGTGTTCTGCATTCTTTAAGCCTAAAGAAAGTTATTCCTCTTTGTGTAGGTCCCAACAAGGAAGAAGTTTTGGTCTGCCATTATTTAGGGTTTCCAGCTTTATTGGCAGAGGGCAAACATGATGCTAGGAAGAAATCCACCCGTGCAGTCCAGCGGTTTAGTGGCTTGATTGCTCCTTCTTGAGAGCATTGCTGATGTTACCACTGTAGATCAGCGCTGAGCTCCTGGATCTTCCAGGCTAAGGAACTTTCCTCTAGTGGCTCTAAAGAACAAATACTGTTCATACATCCAGTATTTAACACTATGAGAGGCTTAGCCCTTCTGGTGTTAAATTCTCCTCCAATATTGGGTCATCTGGATGAGTTCCTTAAAAAAGTTGCCGTGGAGTTTTGTGGCTGTAGCCTGAACAGAGAGGATTTTGAGGGTTGTTTTGATTATGCTGCACCCCTCGTTCTCTTTTCTCATGAGCTCTGTTCTCAGAAGCGTGGGCTGAAGCGAAGGCTGCCACCACGAGGGGCTGCCTGCTGGAGAGTCCTCAGCCTGGTGGTCTGTGTCCTCCTCAGGAGCTGCCGTTAAGTCCTGGCCATGGGGAATGCCGTTCCCAGGCAGGGAGGCAGGTGGTTTTTCTCTGATCAATTAGCTGCTCGGATTGATTTGCTCAGCAGTGAGCTGAGGTATTTTGTGGCATTCCAGGCATTTTGGGGCAGCTTAATTTACAGTTAGTCTTCTGAATGATCTTTAATTCATGATTATTTAAATTGAAATTGCATATAAATTAGACTTTTTATTTGCTGACCCCCCTCGAACGGCAGGAGTTCAGCATCTGTAGTGGTGATGTTAACTTCCTTGATTACAAAAATGTGATCAGTCTTATATCTTCACTTGAATGTTGTTTCCTTTTCCGAAACTTTCATATGTTTTTGAGATATACATCTTTCCACCCTCATTGGCTTATTTTTTTGCATAGGAAGGGCTTAAGTTTTAGGCTGCACACTTTTTGAAAAAAAACTACCAGGTGAAAACTCATCCTCAGACTGCCAAGCACCCACATATAAAAAGAAGACAGTTTACTCACCACAGAATAAATCATTTGTCAGCACAAGATTCCAGTTTTCTTCCAAATGGAGTCTAAGGGTATCTAATGGAGGAAGATGGTCCTGTTCCCAAACCTGCTGGAAAGTGTTGGGCGGCTTCTAGGCACATTAGAGGTTATGTGGACTGTTAATGAAGCCCATCTTGCCACTGACCAGTAGCTTTTTCCATCTGGCTGGTGATGGATTATATTCCATTAAACATTTCAGTCATGTGCTAAGACCTCATGAAAGTGAAATGAGTGCCAGGTCTTAGTCATTGTACACACTAATTGCTCCAGGAGAAATGCTCTGCTTAAGGTACAGCGGGCAGCAACATTTTCCTAGGTGGTTTTTCCCTTATGGCCATCACCTGTCTCCTGGATTTGGAGTTACTGTTGCTGTCACCCATCTCTGAAGGGTCTCCTGAAGCTCAGTTAAGAGCATTTGCAATTTCCCTTTCTCTCTTGTTAATAAAATGGAATGCACACAAAGCTGCCCTATGGAAGACTGGTGGGAACAGTAAATAACGCAGCTGTTTAAACACAGGGCATAGCAGCAAGTCTTCTCAGGCACAGAATTAGCTGCTGGATTCTTGGTTGTGTGTGAAGGAGATTCTTTAGAGATCCTCAATATCAAACAGAGAGAGACAGAGCACTTTTCAATGACTCTGCTTTCTTTTCCCTTGCAGCGGAAACGCCTTGCGTCCAATTATTTGAACAACCCCTTGTTTCTTACAGCACGAGGTAAGCGGAGTTTTAGATGAATGCACTGCTGTTCTAATGACATGTTCAATATTTATTAGTAGCATTTCTTAGGAATTAACTGCCGGAGTATTGTGAAGTGTAACTCTGTGTAAGGTCCCTGCACTTCTGTGGGTGCCGTGAAAATAGATAGTGTTGAGGCAAAAAACAACTAAGGGATAAGGCCGAAGGTCAAAATTGTGGAGCGACTCATTTGAAGTCTCTTCAATCAGAGGAAGATCTGATCTCCAGCACTGTAATCACCATGCAGTAGGAGAACTAATTGGAGAAGGCAATATTACCAACGCCAAGTACTTAAAAATACATATTAAAAAACTTGAATTAAAAGAAAAAGCAGTCTAGGCTTTTCGTTTAGCTCTCTTTTGTCAGCCTTAAGCACCTGCTCTCCATTTGCAAACACTAGAAATTCCCCATATATTTTACTTTAGAAATAATATCTGCAAAATGTTTTGCTAATTCCAAGAGCCAGAGCCATAAAACTAATTTTGATGGCCTTGAAGATGCCTTCCAGTCCTGCATTTTTAGAACTTCACATGGTGAAAACTTGATTGTAAAAGCCTTGAGAAGGAACATTTCAGAGGAGCTGTTCGGGATATGTTGAGCCGAGAGAACTGCATGGAATTGAATTCATGTGGGAGGCATGTAAGACCTTTTAGGATGAAAGTGAGAAGTTTGAGGAGAGGAGAGAAAGCCAGTAAAGAAATGTGCTTATATCCCCCTTGCCCTGGTGTTGTCTTTGCAACTTAAGCTCTGCTGAGTTGCAGCTCAGCTAAGGGAACTCAGCGATTGTTCTTAGCCAAGTATTCCTTCACAGTGAGGAACATTTGCCAGAGTTCTTTCAATTAAGACACAAAATTTTAACATGTTTTCAGTGTTTGCCTGATTTAACTGCCAAGGTGCCACCTTTAGAGCTTACGGATCACCTTTCTGGCCCAGCCTTGCATTCCTGTGCCATGGGGTGAGCAGCTCAAATGCTCTTGGTGCTTCTCTTCACTTGCCAAACTTCATGTGCTGGAAACCGGCACTTGGCCTCCCTACCACGTGCTGCTAACGTGTGGGGTCTCCGAGGACCATAGAGGTTCTTACGCAGTGAAGAGCTACAGTGACGGGTCTCTTAACAAGAGCCCTTGCTCCTGGGAGCCCCAGGGGGAAAGAACATGCCTGGCTTAGCTTTCTCATGGAAATGGAAACTGTAATTTATCATTTGTCTCATCAAAGTCCTTGTTTTCCCCTCATAAATGCTTATCTAGAGAGACAGGCAATGTTAGCAAGCTGTACCCACGCCGAGCCTCTCCGTGGGGTTCTCATAAATCAGGGCTTGATTTCCATGACTGACTTTCCTCCACGTTTCCCACTCTATTTTACAGGGAAGTGGAGAGGTGAGAGGGTTACAATGATGTGCCTGGCACAAGGCTGCTTGGGAGAGAGCACAGGCCTTGATCCATCCATTCCCTTGGAGCCCTATCGCAGCAGGGGGGTTTCAGCATCCACACTCTGTTTTCAGCATCTTCATATTCTACCAATATGAAGTTGAACTCTATCATCACAGAGCTTTGCACCCCTTGGGTGCTTGTTAGTTGTATATGGGTGATTTAAAGCACTGGGTGATTTAAAGCACCGGGTGCTCTCGTGCTCGATGCTGAATAAGCTCAACCAAAGGCAGTGGCTGCAGTTCCAGTCCCCTCGTCTACCTTCAGTGCGGAGTCGACTGCCCTTCCTGTTGTGTGAAGCTCCCTAGAAATATGAGTGTTCAGTCTGATTTTTCAGAAAATAGAAGGCAGAAGTGAATATACTTTAAAAGTGAGGTGAAAGGAGAAAGAAGCAAAATAAAAAATCCCTATGAAGTGCAGAGAATAATTCTCATTTCCACAGATTCTGCACAAAATATCAATTGATCAGAATTAATCTGTCTGAAAATGTCTTACCTGAAATGAGGTCACATCCCTTGATGTACACGAGACTCTTCAGTTATTGAGCCTGTGTTTATCTGCATAACATTCATAACCATGGTCACATACTCACACGTGCCTCTGTGTGTATGAAGTGACACATACGCATTTTAAAAGCCTGTGGTCATTTAGAGAACTCCTTGCCAGAGGCTGCTCCAGTTGCTGGAAAATTAGACAAATTGGGGAACTTTGACCCTAAGCGTAACGACGAAGGTCGAGGGTCCTTCATGGTGCCTGTGTCTGCCCGTGCAGGGCTGTGTGGTGAGACGGGGTAACCAACACCTCCCTTCTACGAGGTCCATAAAAAAGCTTTTGGGACAAGTGGCAGAGCGGGAAGGAACCGAGAAGGGCACGGAGAATCCGCCCTCCTCGTGCTGTGGGATTTTAGCACGAGAGCTCCAGGCACGCTGGGCTTGCAGAGTAAATTCCTTAATCTCGGTTGGAAGGTACTTGGGGCTGTCGCCCCGCTGCCTCCCGTCCTGCCCACAGGTGTTTTGGCAGTGTCGTGTCACAGCTTGACTAGAATGACTCGTAGAACTGAGAACCGGCATTCCCGGCACCCGACTTTCCCCCACTAACCTCTTCTCTGCCCTTCTTCCATACGGCAGCAAATGAGGATCCGTTCTGGAAGGTACGTTCAGCACCGTGTGTGTATCGGTCACCGCTGTCCTCCTCATCGCTCTGCTTGCTTGTGGTTATTGCAGGCGCTGCCACGGGGCAACGTTGCAGGGTGCTCTTTGCCTCTCGTGCTCCTTTGATGAAACATTTCCCACTTAGCAAATCTCTGAGCCTCCAAGTTTGAATTTCAAAGGGGTGATCTTAGGGACTTTCATGTTCAAGGCTCGAGTTTAATCCCTTGGTGGAATCCACTGCTGGGGAAACCGGTCATCCAGATTTGTGATTCTAATGAACATTTTAAGAAAAAGAAGTTTTCTACTTTGCATAGATTAAATCTCTTATATATTAAGGTTAAAATGAAGGCTTTTTTAAGCAGGTAATTTTTACACAGTAATATTTTGGAGAGCCATTTTTCTGACAGGGCTTATTTAAAATTCCCAATTTAGACCTGGCTGAAATTATCACGAGCCATTATAATTAACATCCCCTGAAATGAAAATATACTTACAGATTTAACAGAGGTAGGAAATTATTATTCTTTCTGGAAAAGTCCTAGGAAAACTTAGGGCTTTTTTTTTATAATGACTCACAAACCATGAGAGTTTCAGAATCAGCCTCTGCTTTATTAAAAGGCACTTAATTATACAAAGCGTAATTAACGGTGCCACCAGATTAGCGTAGCAATTTACTGTAGGACACTGGATCTTTGCGGGTGAGTCCCAGGTCATTCTGTGCATTGCCTCAGGCGACGGAGGCATCGCTCTGGTTTGGAAAAGCTTCTTGGGGAGTCAGCAGGAGTCACGGAGCCCTGGGGGGCCAAGGCGATTAATGGAAGAGGGTGCCCAGAAGGGGAGCCCATTGTTTTCCTTGCTGCTCCCCAAGGCAGTGTGCCTAAAATCCACAAGGGTGCTGCTTTTCTCCCGAACCTTTGGCTCGCTTCCCTCTGCTTTGGCCATGAAGGACAAGGGAATCCACACGCTGACCTTGGTGGCGCTCCCAAGCAGAAGGGCATGCGCTGACATGGGCGCCCAAGGGGCCCAAACAGCCCCCAAACAGTTTGGACCCATTCTGGCCCCACACGCTGCCCTGTGGGCTCCCGTGTTTGATGAGTTGCTGTTGAGTTTTCTGTTGCAATTCATGGAACTTGCCCCTGGCTCGCCCGGCTGTCGCCATCCCACACCGTTGCAGGTGGGAATTGTGTGGTTTATTGTCCGCCCTCGGCAGTGACCAGGGCGTTTGGCCCCCCGTTGTGGTGCCCGCGCGGCCCCATGGGTGCCACGGGCACCCCGAGCCAGGCGGTGCCGCCTTCTCTTGCAGAGCGCGAGCGCCGCGGCGGAGCAGTGCGCAGCGTGCCGGCGCGGCGCCAACCTGCAGCCCTGCGCCTCCTGCGCCCGCGCCTACCACCTCAGCTGCCTGCAGCCGCCCCTCCGCAGCGCCCCCAAGGGCGCCTGGGCCTGCCCAAAGTGCCAGCACAAGGTAAGGGGCACGCAGCACCCCCAGGTGCCAGCACAAGGTCAGGGGCACGCAGCGCCCCACGGCCAGGACGGGAAACGGGAGGAACGCGGGAGGAACCGCGCGGCTGCTGGGCTTGGAACTAACTAGCCTAGTCACAGCTTAGGCTGCCGGCTTAGCAAAAAGGAAAACAATCCTGCTTTTGTTTCTGCTTTTGTTTCTTAACTTCACTGTAATCACATCTGTCAAGATTTGTCCTGGAAAAAAAGATGTAAAGTTATCCATGTCCTTTCTGTTTCCCTGCTTACAATAAAGCCACCGGCACGTGGGGTTGCAAAACGTGTAACGTAGAGGTTGCAGATGGGAAAGGCAGTGTCAGAAGGCGACACTGTTCACCAGTGGATCTGAAAACATTAAGGACAGTACTGGATTTTATTTAAATCATGTTTCTTGCACGTAGCTACTGATGACAGTCATGTCAGAAATGCTGATTTCCCTAGTTGCCGTGAAGAAAAGCTGCTTGCATCAACCCAAAACAATTGCTCGAACAGCGCAATGTCACCAAATTGTAGGGTGGAGGCTAAATTTCCTAATTTAGGAATTCTGAAGCAGTTCTAAATTGCTTCATTCAAAATTCAACATTCAACATTCAGAATTCTCTGGGTGTTGCGTTGAGATCATTGCCACATCCCTTTGAAAATGTCTGGAGGAGATCTGTGGGTGTGAGCTGTAGAGCAGCCCGGGGTTCGGTCAGCACACCCTGAATTTCATTCAGCACCTCTCCCAAGCTCAACAGACCAAGTCCCTGCACAATATTCCTGACAATGTGGAGGCCTGATGCTGCTGGAGGCAACAAGCAACAGGATTTATAACCCCTCCCTGCACAGTTTGGGAACAGGGTTGAGAGTGAAGAGGCGTCTCCAATGGAGATGGCTGCTCAAATTCTTATCTCATTGCTTTGCAGCTGGTGAATTCTAGGACAAGGGCCCTATGGCTGGTCCTGCAGGACCGTGAGGCTGGAGGAAGATGAACGTTCATGTGGGTCTGAGTGTGTGTGTGGTGCGTGTGTCTGCGTGGGGAACTCATTTCCTCTTGTGTCCCGGGCTTGTAGGTCTTAAAGAAAGATGAGAGCGTGCCGTGGACCGGGACCCTGGCGATCGTTCACTCCTACGTCACACATAAGTCAGGTAGGGACCAACCTAGAGCATGTGGCACAGGGCGGCATCCAGGCGGGTTTGGAGACCTCCAGAGAAGGAGACTCCACAACCTCCCTG
>JAUBOD010000209.1:1023018-1040581 GCA_032353885.1 Nothura maculosa | reverse complement strand
GTCAGAGCTTGGAGGCTCTACAGCTTCCATAGATGTTAGGGATGCTTCCCAGGGCTAGGCCTAGCAGCTAGGGAAAGGACTATGTGCTGACACACACCAATGATGACTATCTGTGAAAGCCAAGTCAACGTTCCTCTTGAAAGGCATCCCAGCAGGAAAGAAATCCACAATATTGCTGCAGAAATTTGGGAGCACGGATGCTAGCAAACTCCACTTACTGTGCAAGTTGGCTGATAACATTCCAGGTAACTCCAGCAGAGCTACTCACCTGACTCCTTCATTGAGGTTGTAGAGCTCGTGGTCCGGGAGGCCCTTCCGCTGGAACACTGCTATTACTCCGTTATGGATACTGAAAGAGCAAGGGAGGAGAAGTTAGCACCTTGTTACGTCTGAGAAAGGTGTCACATCCAGGAGAAGACAAACATCTCTTTCCAGAAGACTCTCAAGAGCTTTTACAAAGTTATAGGTGATTGCTCTGTTCCACCTCAGATAAGGTCAAAGTGCTCATTTTTAAAGTCCTCATGGAATTGCTTTCCAGAAAACAGATGCCATTTGGAAAATCACTTCTTTTTGCTATATTCCAACTTGAGAACTTCAAAAGATGCACCTCAGAGACCAGGCATCTCAGAAAACGTGAGCTCATGTACTTTAAGCAAAATAAAAGTCTCACTAGAGAAACAATTCACAGCTTCACTAGGAGACCCATGATGATATTTTTCACCCTGCCGACATACGTTTGTTTGAACTGTGGATACGTGACTTTGTAATGACTAATCAGCATTTATCAAGTCTGGACACTACGTATAAAGTTCAACCCACAACAGAGCATTCCTTTACTAGGACACGGTTGGTGGAGCTTAACAAGAATGCTTAGCCTTTTAAAAATTTGAAAGAAAAAAAACAGACAATGCCCACTTTTTAGGGCAATTTATTCATTCTCTCAACCATTCCCAAAAGTGAAACAATAAAAAAGGGGTGTAGTTTACCAGGGAATTGATTCCAAAGCCCGCTTACCATCACCATTCATTCATTTCTCCAAGATTTATGCTATTGCTGTGCCTGCAGGAAAAGCCAGACTGGGCTGAAAGAGCAAGAGCGCGAGAGCTTCTGCAGCGGAGCCATCAGCAGAGGAGGTGACGTGACAGGCCGGGCACAGTGGAGCTCTGTTCAACCATCTGCCCTGCTCAAACGCTCCCTTTTCCCTTTCAAGGCTGTTTGTACCCGGTCTGTAAGCAGACCCTGCTTGGAGGCAGTGATTTTCTGCTGCAGTCTAACAGCTCAAGGCAGGATGGAGACAAAACTCCCCAGAGCAACAGCACCAAGTCCCTTATCCAACATTCCCCCTGCGGAGTGTGGCTACCAGCCCCGTGACTCCTAGGATGTCAAGCAGCCAAAACCTGCCAGGTGTCACGTGCTGCTCAGGACAGTCCCATGGACCCTGCACCTCCAAGGGGCGATGAAAGGAGCAAAGGCTTCAAGATCAACCTCTGAAAGACTTTGCCAGAATTGGGAATTTAAAATAGCGGGAGGAAACAGAAGTCTCCTTTCTCTTCCTCAACCTAGCGTTGTCTTTTATAGCTTCACACCAGATTTCAGCTTTGATTCCTCCAGAAATAAGACTCATGCAGCACTTCCATCTGTCAGTTAATCCCCATTCCTCAACTCAGTTTCTACCACATTTGACTCCAGGGCTAAAGTTTGTAAAATACCAAGTTCTTTATGTCTCAGCTGGAGCAGGAGAAGTCATCCCCATGGTATTTCATGGAATATCTTCAGGAAATCCTAACTGTGCCATGCACCTTCTCCCAAGGTTTCGCTAGTGACTCCACAATCCCATTCTTCCGAGCTCTGCAGCAGCCTCCCTTCATCATGCAATGCTGGAGCTGAATAAGATGCAGCAAAATGCAGCTTTTGAGCCCTGGAAAGAGCAACCTGGGCCAGTTTTGCCTGTCCTGCAGGGGGCAGGGTTTGGGTTTGACACCTCTTGCCAAGAGCCAAAGGCGAGTTTGGCTCAGCAGAAAGCCACCGAAGGAAGCCAGGCTCCTGCCGGGCTCGGCCTATCCAGCAGCGTGCTGCAAGCCCAAGGCATGGCCAGAGGGGTCCAGCAGGCCTTGTCCTTGCCAGCTCAGAGCCCTGCAGGTGCAAGATGTGTTGAGGGGATGCTGTGAGTGTGGGCATGTCCCCTGGCACTCCGTGGCAGCAGAATCTCCTGGCACCCTGGTCCCTCTTCCCCCCATACACTCCACACATGCTCTAGCAATCCAAGGCAGCCTGGTTGGGCTCAGACTGACCATTCTTTCAGGACTGGCAGCTAAAAGCCTTGCTACAGAGCAAAGCAGCTCGGGTGCATTTAATATCACAAGGAGCACGTGGAGGAGGACTAACGTAGAGGAGAACAAGCTGCCTTCACGTGCTCTTCTCCTGCTTTGGAAAGGAGCTCTGTGGTGCTGCCTGCTGCCCTGCTGGAGGCAGGAAGGGGTAATTCCCTGCTGGCAGCCGGGCTGCTCCCTCTTGCACTCTCCTAATCGAGGGCAAAGATCTCCTCTCCAAGGGACCCAACAGGCCCCTTATTGCTCCTTGGAGAAAGAGCAGAGCAAGCTTTCCCACCAAGAGCTGGCAGGGACAGATTGCAAGTGCTTAAGTGCTGGCCTTTAGCAGAGCTGCACCTACTTAAAGCATCCCAGTGGTCACCCAATCCCCTGCCCTGTGTCTTTGGAGGAGCTGGAAAAGAGGCCCCTTGTGCCCATGGGGAGCCCTTAGCTGCTGCTTCCACCCAAAGTCCTGCAAGGGACCCAAAACAGCTTACATCTCCTTTAATCTGTGCCTGCCACCAGCCTCTGCTGAGGTTTAGGTCCTAAGCTTGCATTTTCATAGTTCAGTCTAAACTGGAAATGCTTTATAAAGCATTTCCATCTCCTCTGCAACTCTTTTACAACATGCAGGTTCATAATGGGTGCACTCTTGCTCCCATAGTGCTACGAATGTCTTGCCTGCAGCGGCTGTGTAAATGCGTGAGCACCAGGCACAAGAAAGCAGAGCAGAGGACACAGAAAGAGCCCACTCCCAAAAGGGCTCAGGAAGAAGCAACAGTTGTCCCTGAACTGCCCGCACCGAGTATCGATGGAGCTGGCTCACAACCTCCCATGGAGATCAGACCCCAGCCTATTCTACAAGCAGGGTCAGCAACGCTGTTGGCTTGTGCGTGGTTCCCGTCGGCACCTATTCCACACGAAGGGAGAGATGCCGTGCTGGGGAGCAAACACCCAACCCGAGCACCAGCTCCGACCCATTCTGCTGACGCTCCCAGGCAGCAGAACGGCCCGAGTGCCAAGGCAGGAGGGTGGGGATGACTTTCCTGCAACGCCAACCACTGCCTGACTCACCTGGCAGCACCCAAACACAGAGCTCGCTCGCGGGTCCCCACCTGCTGCTGCCGCCTCCTGTAAGCGGGAGCTGTCTGTCCCCCTTGGAATTTAGGTGGCCCTTCCACTGGCAGCTCCAAGGAACTGGGCAGGAGAGCTCTGGTGATGACAGCACTGCTTTCTGCCAGTGCGGGAACAACTGGTTCACAGAGCTGAGGAGCAACTGCAAAGCTGGGCTTGCAAATCTCTGGCCGAATCCGGAGCCCCTGCTTGTTTTGCCCACGCTCCTGGTCCTCTCAGGTTGTTACCTCCCGGCCAAGCAGGTGCTGTGAGCCAAGGGTTTTCTTGCGTGTTGTGCACTAGCAGTTTTTGTTCTCTAGAGCAGTCACCACCTTCGTATGCAAACAGCACGGGTGAAAACACCCCAGCATTTTTGTTTACTGTTTGCAAATCCCCTTGTTTAAAGAGCTGCAAGCAAAGAGCCAGTGAGCACAACCAGGCCTGTGTGAATAACCACATTACCAGCACAGCAGAGGTGAAGGGCAACAGTTTCAGACGGGACCAAGTGGCTTAGAGCTCATCTTATTTGGATAGTTATCAGACCAGCTAATAAATCTATCAATAATTAACCCATCTAAGCCTCCTCGAAGACACTCTTGTTGCAGAATAAAAACCCAAATTAACTCAATCCAAATTAACTCAATCCAATTTGGAAAACCCCATTTTCTGAACTGCCCACAAGTTATTGTCCTGCTGGGATCCCCCAGGTTTTCCACGAGGCCCCATCCTTTTCAAAACAAAATCTCAGCTTCTAAGTGCCTTTCATCTCCCAAATTCCTACTCAAGGTCAAAGAGTCCGGGAGGAGGGATGGGCCACAACTTGGGTGCAGCAGCGTGGTACAAGTGAAAACACACGGGGCCTGCCAAGCCCAAAGCCTTCAAAGGGCTCTGCAGACCAGATTCCACCACGAGACTCTCCAAACATAAACACTGCTGTTGCAGAGGATGGGGTTGAGGCAGGTGAAGGGCCTTCCCAGAGGTGTTCCAAGGAGCTATTGCCTCCATGCAGCAAGATCTTGGCTTCCAATGCAGCCAGGCCCAAGCACAGGGATGTCTAGAGGGCCTAGGAGCGACTCTGGCTCCTCTCCCTGTTTCTGTCACTGCAGTCTAAGCCAGCACGTGCTCCATGCACGGCACTCACTGCCACCAGCCAAGTCCCTTCATGTCACGGTCCCTCTTCCCAAGAGGAAGGCACTTGGAAAGTCAAGAAGCAGCAGCTGGTGCCCAGGCACACGGGGCTTTCCAAGCAAACACTGAATACTGGAAACGAGAGCATTTCCTAGTAGAAGTATCGGATAAACGCACCAGCCTGGGATGTTTTCTCCATTTGGAACACCTCCCCGTGATCTGAGCAAACATTTCTTTTTAATTAGCAGAGGAGATATAGTTCCCACAACTGTAAAAATTAATTTACAGCAAGCTATTGTGCACAATACAGCCCTGTACGAACTAGCCCGGTCCATAACACTCTTTCTGACTGTGTATGCCTCCTTGGATTTGCTGCTAACCTCACTAAGGGAACAGGAATCTCAGATCTATTTTCTTCGCCTCTTCCTCGCTATCTCCCACTCCCACGAGGCTTCTCCCTTTCCTTGCACCAGAAGGGACCTCAGTGTCCTTCACTGGCGGCTTTCCCAAGCCTGCTTGGGGCAGGGCAAAGCTCCCAGGGGATTTCATCTGCCTCGGCCTCTCTGGCTGGCGGGCTAAAGATGAAACACCCCGGGCTTCTCGGTCCACTGGGTCGCCTCAGTCAGCTTTCAGCCCTCACTTTTCGCCTGAAGCTGGAATGGGAGAAAAAAGAAAAAAAAAAAAGGAATCAAAGATAACGAGTGAAAAAATTCCAGCTATTTTAATCCGATGTGAACTCCGCAAGCTGTGCTGAAGGGCACTGGACTGCGGCTCTGCCTGGATTGGGCGCAGGAATCCCCTGGATCCCCAAGGTTTTACTGCCGGGGAAACCCTTGTGCTGAGTAAGGAGTAGAGGGTTTTCGCTGGCTCCACGGAGCACAACTCTTCCATAACCTGCGTGACTTGTGGCAGTGTCAGGGATTTGACTTTCCTTGCAGTTACCAAGGAAAGGGCGAATGTTTTCCATTTCCAAACGAGGCGGCCTTTCCTCGGCCACCTCACTCAATCCCATGGGAGCTGGCGCGCTTATCCAGCTCCAGCAGACAGACACCAAGAAGGAAGATCTGAAGATCACACAGTATCTTATCCCCCGCTGATTCCAGCTGCCTGAGTAAGGGACTGATTGACCTGAGGCCAGGGAGCAGGGACCTTTAATTAGCACCTCTGGAGCATCCTTGGGTTATTTAAGCAATGAGATACACTGAACAGCAACTCTTTAGCGCCTAGAATAGTTTAAGTTCTCATTGTGCTGTTGGCATCCAACAAAAAATTCATAATAAAGGTCTCAGAGTGCAACTACTGAAGTGAGGGGGACAGAAGACGGAGTATTTTCTACTTCTGTTTTGCTCAGAACGGAAACACTTTCACCAAGCACAGCTATAATTCACTGATACTTTCCCTCCCACAACTGGATCTCCAGACAATTACAAAACATCATGGGTGACACCTTCCAAGCCAGCTGACCCAGGAAGTGACATTTCATTTGCAAAAAGACCAAGGAATGCCATTCCTAGGATGCACAGAAGATTTAGGCATACCTTCAAAAGACGAATGTCGCTGGAAAGGCTGTTAGGGTGAAAACTCAGAGAGAATTCCTCTGGTGAATAAGTGATTCACCAGAAAATGAATGGTTTCCTAATTTTTTTTTTGGGGGGGGAGAGGGGAGGTGGTGTCTGACATAAAGAGAATTCTAACTTTTAAACAGAACAAAGCAAACCAGCATGGGCTGTTTTGCTTGTTCCAAGCGTGCACACACATATACACACACCTTAATGTTTACATTAAGGTTGAACCGAGCAGGCTCTGTCCTGTGGGGATCAGCGGCGATCCTGGGATCACAGGTACCCATAGCTCTAATAGACCAGCAGAGCTCGGGCTCGTGAGGGGCTCAGGCTCGCCTCTGTCCTGCAGGGATCACTGGCGATCCCGGGATCACGGGAGCCCACAGCTGAGACCAGCAGGGCTCGGGCTCGCAGTGCCCATGGCGCGCGCCGCGGCTCCTTACCTGTTCCAGGTGGCGTTGGAGCAGGCCCGGCGCTGCTGGCTCCCCCGCTCATCCAAGGCTGCCTGCTCTCGCTTGCCCAGATCACTGAGGCTGGGCGAACTCATGAACTTCAACCTGCGAAGAGTCCTCATGGTCAAACGCGTGCTTGCGCGGCGGGGCAGCTACAGCTACACCATCCTGTGCACACACACACACGCGCCGCCCCGGCGGCGGCAGCGCCAGCGCTCCGCTCCTCTCCGTCTGCTGGTCGAGAAGAGAGACAAACTTTAAAAAAAAAAAAAAAAAAGAGAGAGAAGAAAACAAAACAGAAAAAAAAAATAGAGAGGAGAGAACCAGTCCTCCTCGGAGCACACCTCTGCCAGCAAGAAAACAAACCTTTAATCAGATCAGCTCTGACGTCACGAGCTGCGGTTAATAATTTCTCCAGGTCTTTGGAAGGGAAAAAAAAATAAAACTTGGGAGCCGCGTGGGCGCCTGGAGCGCCGTGAGGGCCCCGCTCCGCAGCCGCCCCCTGCCTGGGCCGGCACCGCCGTGAGGGGATCGTGAGGGGATCGTGAGGGGATCGCACGGCCCCACAGCTGCCCCCTGGGCCCCGTGGCGTGTGGAAGCGAAACCACGTGCGGAAAGGAAAAAAAAGCACCCGAAAAGGTTAAAAAGAAAAGAAATAACCCACTCCCAGCAACCGATACTGACACACGGAGGCTTTATTGGAAAGTTTCATAACCGCCCGCGCGCTGGCTCGTTGCGACACCGCGCGCTCGCCCGCTCCTGTGAGGGAGGCCGCTTGCGCTCCCCACCACCACCACGCTGGAGATGATCAAAATAAATAATTAAAAAAGCACAACGCAACGGGGAGAGGAAGAGCGGAGGCCGGGGTTGGTGGCTCCGAGGAATTCCTGGCGGGGCGTTAAAAAGCTCTGCTCTCTCTGAAGCGCGGCAGCGGCCGCACGACTCGGGGCGCCGCTCGCCTCTGCCTGAACATCAAAGGAAACCTTCTTTCTCCCCAACTGTGGCACTAGAGCTGAATAAAGCTGGGAAGCTGTGTAAAAATATCCTTCTTAGCTTGCTCGAAAGAAATAAAAAATCTGCGACAGAGTGAGCCCAGCTGTAAGAGGCTCTTCTTTCTTAAGGCATCTGGCTGCTTTTGTCCTGGTAAAAGCTACTGGGAGTCCTTGCTGAGTACGGTTCTGCTCCATGCAAGGTGGCTGGAATAGAGGGGAACTTCCAGCTGCTTTTCCCCGCCCCTGTTTTTTATTCCTTCTTTTTATCTGTGACAATTTGCAGCGTAGATCCAGGCTAGGTTTGGATTTGCTTGTGTCCAAACACCTCAGTGCTTAAATTACCAGAGAAGCCGCATTTTTCATCAAAACACAGCTAAGCTTGCTGTACATGAACATTTACTTCGTATATTTCCCACCATCTGAGGAAAAATCCACTTGCCACTCGGGCCAGTTTTAGTACCAGCAGTTGTTTCGTGCTGCTGCTTGCTGGAGCTTTTAGCTGCTTGTCCTTCCCAGAGCAAAATGCCGGAGCACATGGATGAGCCCTGCGGCAGGTGGCACCCAGCCACGCTTCCAAAGGGATCCGAGGCTCCTGGCGCTGTCCTCCCTTGTCCCTTCCAGGTGTTTCAGCCCTTCAGCCAAACAAACACCGGTTCATAACAGACACAGTAGCCAAAGGAAAAGAGCCACAACAATCTATGGCTGCATTGCCAGCAATGGGAAGGCTTCCCACTGCCCAGGTGGCCCAGGAAGCTGCTGTGCCAACCTAAGATGCACCAGGCAAGGCTGCAGAAAGCAGGGCAATTTAGGGCAAAATACATCACTTGAGTGTGGGTTGCCTGTGCCCATCATTACAGAGCAATACTTGACATCGGCATCGTGCTGCCTGTCCATGGACTTCCTTGACCTCTTGTTCATCTAGGAGCTCAGCTTGAGCACCTCTCAGGCATGAGGGCAAAACATTTCCCATTTCACATTTCCTGAGGTGAAACTGTAAATTCCTGTTACCTTAATTCAGATAAACCCCTCCACTGTGCCCGTATCACTAAAGTAGGCAGAAGAAACCCACAGTTCAAAGGCTAAGCAGTGTGTTCAAAAAGCAGCCGTCATCTCTAGAGCATGGAAGGAGCTGCCTCCAGCATCCTGCCTTCCTCTGAAACCTTCCTCCTCAGAGAACAGGCCCATCTCTAACAGAAACTCTTCATCCTTCTATGGGGCTCTCATGACTCTGCATGGGAAGCCCATGGGCAGGTGGAAATCTGCATGGCTGCCCCATTCCGTCCACCTAGAGCTATTTGGAAGCTTAAGATAACACGCGGGAACAAGAGCATTTGCTGAGTGCCCCAGAAACTACAGGCTGCTGCTGCAAGGCAATGGTAGGATGTGCACGAAGTGTCACAAACCAAGGAGAGCTTCCAAGAAGCTCCTCACGGTGACGGTGCCGCTACCTGCTGGAAGGTGCACGCAGCGCCTCTGTGCACACGCTGCACCCACGGCTGCCCCCTGCAAACACCGAAAACATTCAGGGCAGGCTCCTCCCAGAACACGGGCTTGGCTGCATTTGCTTAGAGAAAAAATGAAAAGAAAAAAAAAACGTGATCATGAGGCAAGTGCAAGGATATCGCCAGTTAGAGAATTTGCCGTGTCAGCTTTGTTCACCAGGGCTCTGCCATCTAAAAAAATAATTTAATGAAGATAAATTTTAATTGAAAAAAAATTAAAAAATCCTTCCCACTAATTTAATTAAATCTCCTCCTCCTCTTTGAGGGCACAGAGCAGAAATCCCTTCTTTGGCAGTGCCAAGGAGCACGTGCTCTGCAGGCGAGGCACAAAGGCTGTGGCAGAGAAGAGTTAAACCCTCCCAAGGCGAACGCGCTTCGGCTTCCCACAGCTCCACCGCAGAAGGCAGGGCATGCCGCAGCACATGCCAACGCTTGGGAATTAATCTTCCAAATAATAAAAAAATAATAATAAAAAACCCCACAGCTTTCTTAAAGGCACCGCACGTCCCGCTGCACCAGCCGCGGAGGGGGAAGGTGCAGTGAAAGGAGGGGATGTGACCGCTGGGGGGAAAAATAAGACAGTGAGTGGTGGGGGAAGAAGTTGCAAACCTCGTGACTCAGCAGTTCTGTTGCTCCAGCGTCCACAGAAGGCGCCTTTCTCATGGGGAAACAAAGCATAAAGGGAATCAAGAAGGTACAGGAGCAGAGAGGCAGCTCCTCGAGCCCTTCCCCTGCCACTGCCGCTGCTTGGGCTGGGCACGGGACAGCCCGGCCTTTCTTAGCCCTTTGCTTTATTTCCACCCTCACTGCAGCCAAGTGCTTATTTACAGGGGGGCACTAACACACGGTTTGCAAGCCAGTCTTCAGCTGATTTTAAAGAAGTCGCCTCTTCCTCTCGCCTGCTGGGACTGTGAGCTCTTCCTTAGGCAAGGTGCCTTTCCACTCGGTGCTTCAGACAGCCTGACAGGGCTTGAGCGCAGACTGCCAAGGCACTAGCCTAATACAACACAGGAGATGAGTCCAGCAATATCTGTATGGAAACCTTAGCTCAAAACACCCATGAAATCCCTTTCCCAGCAGAGGTCCTGAGGTTACAAAACACAAGCCTAGGCACAGCAGTTCAAGTGCAACACATTGCTAAATCTCTTACCCTTGTCCGCCAGGAGGGAGCAATCAGGGCACGTAACCTGCAACATGCCTGCTACAGTCCCATCCAGCACACCAAGTTTTCCAGCAAAAGGCAATTCCCCCTAGCTCATATTGTTCCCTGTTACCTTTCTGCAGGTCCTGGGAGTTTAAGCTTCAGTTTAAGCTCGCGCACTAAACTCACAACCTACCTCAGGGTGTTTCTCACAGGCTCCTAGGCAAGCCCACAACACTGCTGCGATACAGAAACCAGTCAAACCTACAACCACGACTTAGAAACTGAAGTCAGACAGTTCTGATCTATAAGCAAATCAATGGCTTAAAATACTTTGCACTTTTACTGCCTGATCATACAATATTGGAAAATTAATCGTACAAAGTAACCAAGCTCATAAAGTGTATGACTTCTTTTTTTTTTTTTCCTCCTGAACCCGATGTGAATTCTTCCCTAAACTGCCTATCTTGCATAATTTTAATTGGATCCCAGAGCAGGGTGACCTTGCTGCAGCAGCCACAGCATCTCGGGGCTGTCTGCTGCAGTTATATATGGTGCAGCGCCTTCCCTAGCTGGCAACCCAGGCGGCTCAGAGCGGGGTGCCTTGCGCTGCCCTTACGCTCGCATCCAAACATTCCCCATTCAAGGTCTTCCAAGAAAGGCTCTGAGCGCCTCGGAAGGTCACCAAGATAAAGAGCCCACTTTGGTAACTTGTTGGCTTGCTAATAAGCTGCAGCAGCGAGCAACAAGTGATGCCCTGGCTTTGCAGGGAAGGCAGGAAAATGTGGGCATGGCTGCGAGCAGGCACCTTACCTTGGCATGGGTGCCACCTCCCGGGCACAGCTCCCCATGGCCACGGTGTGTGGGTCCTGGGCCCTCATGTTACTACACTACTGCACCTGCACACTGCTGCAAATCTTATAGTCCCAGAGAAGATAAAAATAGCCCAGCCTGCAATACAAATGGAGCTTTTTTCTAGGAAAATTTATCATTCTCCTTTGGTATTATATGGACTTTTTTTTTAATGGAAAATTTTCCAGAGTGATTTTAGAGAGAAAATCTAAAATTGCAATTACTGATGACATGGTCAGGCTCAGCAGCACGCTGTAGGTTTCATGAAGAACTTTGAAAATGAAGATCTTGGTCATCTTTGCATGCCACACAAGCCAAAACCGTCCCTGCAGAGCGAGACAGGGGCAGCGGAAACAGAAAGGCTGCAAAAGGCCTGATTCTCACGAAGGTGATTCTCTCACGATTCTCACTTTACACTCACCCATTTAAATCTTGATTTCACAATATCTACAGGTCCAGTGCTATGAGACCTCCCAGTATCTGCTGGGCCAGTGTTTCCTCAGCAGGCTCAGGGAAACGGCTCATCTCAAAGCTAAGGTGTTTCAGACACGACAGCAAGGTTACACAAAACTCACTCCTTCCCTAGCCCATAAGCCAGGCTCAGGCTTCAGCCAGCCTGACACCACCACCGGAGTCATGGTCTCAAAGCAAGGAGTATTCCCCTACATTTCCATCCAGAAATCCACTTTTTTCCCCCCACAGGGTAGCAACATTTGGAAAACAGCCTCCGTAAGCAGCAGTGATTTTGGGGAGGTAAAGTAAGGGGAAAGAACAAGGGCTGCTCACGTAGAAACACTGCGTGTCTCCAGCAGCTTGACAGCATCAATTCTACTCCTGCTGAGTGTTGTTGCTCAAGCTTTCTTTGCACTAGGTTTTCCTTAGTCATTTCAGAAGAGTTATTTTTAGTTGTATTAATTTCTCTCTACAAAATGGTTCAAAATCCGTAAGTGTGGAGAAAATTCTAATTCCTGTTTTTTACAGAAAAAAAAGATTCTCGATGCTTTTGAGTCTTTGTGGCACAGGGAGCCATGAGCCATCCAGGATCTTTCAAGGTCTGCTGCCGTAGGGTCACTATCATTTCTGAAGTCCACACAGACCCAGTTTAACAGGAGCTCAGCTCCCCACTCAAAGCCAGAGAGCTTGACACACAAACAAGGTCCCAACGGGAGAGCTGGGAATCCAGTACTGAGAGTCCTGGGTCACATTGCTGGGATACAGGGCTGCCTTGCCACAGATAGCCCAGAGCAGGCAGTCCAGGGCTTTCCGTATCTATTCTGGATAACATATTTCATTTTGGGGAAATCATTTAAAAAAAAAAAAAGTAAACATCTCCTGAGTGGGGAAGCCCACACTGTGGATCAGCTCCACATTCAAATCCTTGCCTCACTTTCTTTTAAGGTACTCCAATCATGACAAATAAGCTGGTACCAGATTACAGCAAATGGGCACTTTCCTGGTAAACTATTCTGACCAGAAAGGAGAGAATGGACAAAAGAAACTTCTGTCTCCTGAAAAATCTGCACTTTGTGCATCCTTAGGCTAAAAAAACTGACAGCTCATGCACTTTTAAGAGCAGTATTTTTCTTTTATGAGCCTCGGAAAGATCAGATTTGGATTTAAAGATGTTCTGTGTCATGTTTTGGCTTGGCTCTTGTGTACTCCAATGGAGCTCTCTAGTTTCAACTGCAGAAACTGCTAATTCTGCACAGGCTGGAGAGGAGCAGTGTGCGGAGGTGTGTGTGTGCGTGCACTGGGTTTGATGTTCATCTTATTAGTCACCTGCTTCAGAAATTGGCTCCAGCTGAAGGTTTTGGTTCCAGGTTTGAATGCTGGGGCAGGAGAGCGCCCAAAACTGAACTTTTGACTCAGGCTGGCACAAGATAAATGACTTTTCAAATCTAGCTCTTTGGCTCCTTAACTCCAGCTGAGTTTCTCCAGTTTATTCAGCATGAGAATTTAGCGTGTCATTTGAAAGGTAAATACATCTGACTCATTCCATGGGAATAAAACACCAGTTTTCAGCGTTATTTACTGTAGTGTTTTCTTTCTGAATCCAGGCTCTTAGCAGAAAAAGTAGTTCAAACCCCAAATCTGTTTCAAATGTTTCGAAGCTGTTCTTAAAAGGCAAAATGCTTTGCATCTCTGTTTTTCAGTACCTAGTACTGTTAAAAACAAAATAAAATTATAGGAGCTTTAATTTAAGTGTGAACTTGTAATAACACACAACTGTCTTCCTCCATCAGAAGCCCTAATCTTTGGTGGCCGAAGAACAAAGGCCTCCAAAATTATTAGCTACTCTGTTAAGTCCTAGTTAAGAGGCTTAATGAAAATATGTCCCAGCCCTCAAGTCTTGCTCCTATTCATCTACTTGCTTTTCTTACTGTTTTAATCAAGAAGTAAAATCTAGTGATCAAAGGTGCTGAAGCAGCTGACAGTCTCAATTATGTGCAAAAACAGAACACAAATTGTTAAGATTTTTTTTTAAAAAAACTGTTTCCAAACCAGCATCATGATTTCTATGCCTGGTTATGACTTTTTATGACCTTATTTGGGTGATTCTCCCTACTAAACTTCTAGAAGATAATTCAAACCCCAGTGAGGTGACTTGTATGCCTTTCCTTAGCTCTAGGAAAGCTCTTTTGATCACTTTTTGTGTAGCTGGGCAAAAAAAGAATAATGATTCATACTGGTTTTTCGTCCACTTCCTTAAAGCAGAAATGAAAAATTGTTTTTTTTTATATAAATATACACGATTTCCGTCCGTTTTTCGGGTGAAATGGTTGTTTTACCTGCAGTTCCATTGGTAGGTATATAAATTCATGCTTTGCTCTCTACTCAACTAACGCAGACACTGTTGTCTTCACTCAGAAAAATGGCATTATACTTGAAATTAGGTTTCTAAGCCCACTCAACACTACACTACTGATCCAGCTACACTACTGATCCACTACACTACTGACTAGCGATCCAGAAGGCATATTCAGCTGGCTAGACGTGGAGATGGGGGGAAAACGCAGCCCTCGTGCTGGAGGTGCTGGGGAAGGCCTAGGAGAGGTGAGCAGGCCGCAGTGCCACCATGGATCCATGTGGAGCCCTGTGGCATTGGATGTGGCCTCCGTCGCACGGGGCCACTGCGCTCCTGATCTGTGACATTTCCTTGGAATTGGTGCGGGACCCTCCGCGTCCGTAAAGTGAAACCTTTGCAAATGTCTGCAGGGGCCGGGCCCTGCGGATACCAACCAGCGAGGCCCAGAACCACCAGCACATGTCGCCTATGGGCCCTGCTACAACAACCCCAGAATCCTGAGCTCTAAATTACACCATGCCACAGCACAGGGCAAAAAGTAAACCTTCCCTGAACAGTTATACCCGGATATTTCCCTCACATTTTCTGCCCATGAGGAAGATGGCAACATCCAGGCCCACTCTCTTCACAACCTGACACGTCTGAGCTCCAGCTGTCGCACAAACAGCTGTCAGATCCCCCATCTCTGCTATCAATGCTCACTTCTTAGGGAAGACAGGCATCCTGAAGCCCTGGGAAAACAAGGACAACTCAAATGAAAGCTTTTTCTTTCACGTTGCAACATCTGTGTTCAGTTTCAAGGTAAAATTAGAGATCAGGTGATCTCTAATTCAAGATCTTCTGCTGCAGGTCTTATATTTGTACTGGATAGGGAGCAAGGGCTCAGCGGGAGCTGCAGGGAACATCCCAAGTGCTTGTACTTTACCAGCTTGGAATGAGCTAAAGTAATCACTGCACCTCATCCACTGACCACTGTAATGAAATAGTACAGAGTGAGCAGTCTCAGCGTTTACAGCTTTATATAGATTGGGAAGGAAGTGTGCGTTGCTCAAAACAATTCAGAAAGTCTTTTTTTTTTTCTTTAAAAGGAGTACCTCTAAAAAAAGCTTCTTTGCTTAAAACTCCCAGAAAGAAAAAAATGAAGCCATGGCAGAGTTTGGCTCCTGCAGCTTTGTGATAAAGCAAATAAATCTTCAAGAGAATATAAATCTCTTTACAGGTTCATAGAGAACATGAGGTTGGTGGAGGGAACTGGCAATTGTTTTCTGAAGAAAAAAATCTAAATTGCTCAGAAAAAAACAAAGATGATGGCACGTGATCATAATACGAAAAGCAAAAAAAAGAAATCTAAGATTAAACATATTTACTTTCAAACACAGGCATGCTTACATCCTCCTCTCTTCCTCCGTACATGACTAGCGTTTTCTGAGACCCACTTTGAGACATTTCCCAAATTCCCTGGCACGGACCGGCTGTCACCGCCATGGCAGACGTCTGCGCCCAAGAACCATCAAGCACCAACATTCCCGTTGCAGTGGCTGCCCCCGAGCCGCTCACGGATGCTCTTCCCACCACACGTGGGTCATTGGAGGAGCCCATGCGCCCTCCAGCACCCACGCAGCCTCCGTGCCCTTCGGCCGCAGTTGCTTGAGCGCCATCGTGGGGGGAAGCCCCTGAGCTCTCGCGCGCAGCTTGAGGTGGCCTCATGACTGGAAATGCAATAGGTGACACTGTAGTTTTCCTTTCCCCAAGGAGATGGATTTTACTTAGGGGGAAGACAAGGACAACTGCAGGGTCCTGCACCTGGAGAGGAATAACCCTGGGCATCAGTACAGATTAGAGGTTGACCTGCTGGAAAACAGCTCCAAGGAGTCCTGGTTGACACCAAGTTACCCCTGAGGCAGCAGGGCCCTTGTGGCCAAGGAGGCCAATGGGATCCTGGCTGCATCAGGAGGATGTTGCCAGCAGGGCAAGGGAGGGGATCCTGCCCCTCAGCTCTCGTGAGACCACATCTGGAGTATTGGGGGCACTTCTGGGCTCTCCACTGTAAGAGGGACGTGGAGCTGCTGGAGCGGGTTCAGTGGAGAGCAACAAAGATGACAGAGTGGAGCATCTCTCGTATGAGGAAAGACTGAGTGAGTTTGGCCTGTTTAGCTTGCAGAAGAGAAGGCTGAGAGGGGATCTGATTAACATGTGTAAGTACATTAAGGGGGAATGTAGGGAGGAAGGGGTCAAGCTCTTCTCATTGGTGGCCAGTGATAGGACAAGGGGCAGTGGGTGTAAGCTGCAACAGAGTAAGTTCCATCTCCGTACGAGGAGGAACTTCTTCACTGTGAGGGTGCCGGAGCCCTGGCACAGGCTGCCCAGGGAGGCTGTGGAGTCTCCTTCTCTGGAGATCTTCCCAACCCGCCTGGATGCCGCCCTGTGCCCCGTGCTCTGGGTGTCCCTGCTGGAGCAGGGGCTTGGACTGGATGATCTCTAGAGGTCCCTTCCAACCTTAACTACTCTGTGACTCTGTGACTGACATGGTCTCATGTTAATAAAAAGAAAATCACAGAGTATTGCAGATTATGGCAGGAAATACAGCAGGATCTGGAGTTGCAGACAGTGCTGTAGAGACGTTTGCTTACCTGCTAAAGGGAGAAGAAAGCAGGACTGGATAGCAGATAGTGAAGACTCCACGGCACGTTCCTGAGAGTTGCAGGAAAATCGTGACGAGCGATACTATTTGGTTGAAAAATTCAGCCACTTGCAAAAAAAAATTGAAATAAAAACCAAAAAGGGCAGCTCTGCAAGAGAAGAACAAGAAGTAGCATTGATTGCACAGGCTGCTAACATAGGAACTGCCTCTCAAGAGCGCATTAATAACCTCATACCCAGCACCCACAGAAGGGAAAATATGTGAATTCATTTTATTTTAATTAATTTTAATTGAATTTGATTAATTTTAATAGTCTTGCACTTTTTTTTTTTTTTTTTTGCAAACTACTTCTGTTTTCCTCAGCAGGGACTGACTGACACCACCATTAAGAGCGACGCTTATCACTAGCACATCCGATGCCTCCCATTAGCACAACAGTCGTGTTTCCCAAAACCGAGGGGTGACAGAGTCTGAAATATGATGCATGTGGTGGTCACCTTTGAAGAGGAACCATCCAATGTGACCTGAAAAATCTTAACAGTGTCATTTAGAAACACAGGAAATTCTTGCTTTAGGCCTGCAGATGGTGGTGCCAATATCACTGCCTGGACCTGAAGTGCCTCCCTGAGATAACTGTGAACACAACAATCCCCAACCGGGTATTTTGGTGTTGAACAGAGTTTATTATAATGCCTAACGTTGAAAAAAATCAGAATTTAAAGGTTTTAGTTTAATTTTAATTGCTGTTCAATAGATATCAAGGACAGCTTTGCAGGGCGTACCTACAGACACATTCATAGACACACACATGCATTCTCTGTGAACTTCATCAGGACTTTCCATCTGCTTTGAGGAACTGAGCTTCACGCTGCTGCTGCTTATTTGTGTCAAAATCAGACACATTAGTTGCAGTAGCAGTTTTGTGCTAAGCTGGACTGAAGCAAGCTAAAGAGCACAGACACGGGCAGCTCCGGAGGCAGCTTGGAGAATGGGAGAAGGCATCTCCAGCATGGGACGGTGGTGGCACCACGGAGCAACACTCCTGTGGGGCAAGGCAGGGATGGC
>JAUBOD010000209.1:1011501-1022918 GCA_032353885.1 Nothura maculosa | reverse complement strand
ATGGGAGAAGGCATCTCCAGCATGGGACGGTGGTGGCACCACGGAGCAACACTCCTGTGGGGCAAGGCAGGGATGGCAACCTCTTCGGCTGCAAAGATGCAGATGGAACACAACACACGAACACACTTCAAGTGAGGGGTGTCTCGTGCTCTACGTGTCCCTGCCTGAGTAAGGGGGGTTGGACAAATGCATTTCTACATGTGCCTTCCAACCTCGATTGTTCTGTGAGCCTGTGAAACGCCCCACTGAGAGTCCTCCAGGCTGCCTATGGCCCACGGTAATTTCATCAACTGAGATGATAAAACATCACAGTGGCAAAGCAGTCTGCATGGAGCAGTCTGCACATTGTGCAGGAGAAACCGCTCCAGGATCCACACAACCTGTTGTCCCCATGCCTGGACACCATGCTGCCAGCACCTACTGCACCACGGTGTGATTTTGGGGCTGTTTTGCAGCTTTCTCAGGCTAACTACATCTGCCTCTACCTTAGTGTGGGCGAAGCAGCAACACAAATCTTGGAGGGGAACCCCTGCGCTTCACAGATCACTGCGAATAACTCAAAACTCTTCTGTAAATGGAACCAGCATTTTTAGACCCAACACTCTGTGACCAACACGGAAAAGCAACAGGGCTCCAGGCGTCTATGGCCCAGAGCTGCCATTAATCCCCATTGAATTGAAACTGCAGCAGGTCCCAGGACAGGCTGGTTTTCAAGCACATTGGGCACTGGGGGCAAAGGAGGAAAAGGTTCCTTAATTCTGCTTTGAAGAGCAGTTATTTGCAATTTGCTCAAATCCAAAATGCTTGTCCTGGGCCAAGAGGTGAGAGGTCCAAGCACTAGAGAGGACTCCAAAACATGTGCTGTAAGACAGAATCAGGCACCACAGCTGCAATACAAGTAACATAGTAAAATACAGGCCCAAATGACCGGACTTGGAAGTTAACGCAGCTGCGAAGCTCATTTCCTCACCCAACGCGAGCTTCTCAGGCCAGGCAGCACCACATCCTGCCCAGGACTGACCCCTGGCCCTGCTGCACACCAGTGTTTAGGCTGCGCGGCCACGAGCAGGCGGCACAAAAGCTCTTTGGTCTCAGCAGGTGCCGTGCACAAAGGTGCAAGCCCAGACCCACCCAGCGAGGGGATGAATTCCAATGAATTCTCACTACAGGAACGGAGAGGAAAACTCCTGCTGACTTTCCCTGAGATCACGCTGTAAGCAACCAGTACCATTATCTGTAATGCTGACTTTTCCAAGATGATTATTTTTATTTTATTTTATTTTGCCAGCAATCATTTTTCTGCCCATGTATCTATCTCTGGCTTTCTTTTCTGCTGCAACAGTGGTGCTTAATCCACATTCACATCTCTGTGGACATAACTTGGGAGATGGAAATCTAAAGGGAAGAATTTCTCCTTGACATTCTTGTTTTTCCACTTCAGAAGGAGCCATACAAAAAGAAAATTGAGACAGCTCCACATTCAAATGTCTCAAATTTCACTCTACAAGGGCAACAAAAAAACAGAACACACAGAATAATTAAGGAGGAACCTTTAGGGGCAAGTAACAGGATTCACCAAAACGCCTTCCCTGTTATCTTAGGTTACAACTTTCTCCACACTGAAAACTGCAGTAATTCCAACTCAGATTTTAAACCTCTTTCACTCTTCATTTCTGAGAAATTTCTGCGGTCTGAGTCTTAAACATAAAGACGGGCTGATACCATGAACAAGCCAAGAAGAAGGTCGGTTGAGTGACTTCTGAACTCGATTTTGTAGCTACTGATGTTAAGGTGGGAACAGTCCCTTTTCTCGACACTCGCTCACCTGCATCCTGACCAGCGTAAAATATGTTTTACAAAGGAGAACTGCTACCACATGAAAAAAGATTCCTCAAATTCAAAAATGTCTTTGTACACTGAGGTTTCTCAAAGCTTTTTGTACTGCCCTGGCTCTGCTTTCAGGGAAAATGATAGAAAAATACTCAACAATTTCACCAGGAAAAAACTGGAAAATCCTATTCCCAACATGCATCATTTTTAGCTCAATACATATGTAAAATACCAGCGCCTTGGTTTTATAGGCATCCCATGTGCAGAATCAACATTAGAGTCAACATCCCACTGTGATTTTAATAAAACATTAAAGCTTCAAATAACTCATGGCGAAGAGTTGCTGGATGGGTGAATGGAGTGTAAGTAAACATTAGAAGTTCCCTTTGAACTTTCCTCGAGCGGCTTCAGGAAGAAACAAAGAGGCCTTTTCTCTGCTTCTGCTAAAGCCACTCCATCTCGTGCATTTTTAGCCAATTTGTCATGAATTTTTGAAGGGTTCTTACTGGGAAAAGATGCAGCTGAAGGTAAACAAGAGGGTATTTTTGAAGCATTTCACTTGAGCACCTGCTGCGTCGTCTTTGCTGGCTCAGTCATTTTAGCTGGCTGAGTGACAGGGACTGCCAACTGATCCATCCCTATTTGAAAACGGAGCCAATTCACACAGCAAATTTCTTCACCTTTACTGAAGCTGTGGGTGGTTACACTGATTTACCTTCAGCTCCACCAACCCGGCAGATTAAGGTGGAAGAAGCAGCTGGGGGCAGCAACTCTAAATTCTCCAGTTGCTTCTACTGAAGTAACTACACATGAGACAGCAGCTTCCTGAAAAAAAAGATGAGAAAACATAAGGGCAAGATGATATAAAGAGACCTTCTGGCTGCAGCTGTAGTGGGGATGATATCCCAGGAGAGCAGAGCGTAAAATACCCATGTAGGAACATCAGCTGGATGCGTAACCTCTCACTTGGCCAAAGTTTAGGGAGGCACAATCCAGGGCTTGGAATTACCAGACAAAAGCCACAGGTTTCTGGCTCCGTCAATCTTCCATCACCGAAACCAGCCATTGACTAGAACAGAAGGTGCCATGAGGAGTAGGCCAGGATTGTGTGGGTAATAACAGAAACTACATCCTCAGAAAAGCTGGATGGAAAGAGTAGCAACAGTAGCGCTATCCCAAAATGCATCTAAGGGTCAAGTGGGCATCACCTCGCACTGCCACTACGGCTGCTCGCAAGCCCTGCCAGGCGGACACTAGAGGCCTGTGGTGCCATCTCCAACTAATTCATGGAAAAACCCTATGGGCATTACTGGTGTCGTGACATCAGCTCAGTGCTGGAGCTGGATTTTTACAATTTGATGCCCAAGATGGGGAGGCACTGCTCTTAGAGACAGATCTGAGCACTGCTTCTCCATGAAGACACAGACTAGGGCAGCCCACGCTGGGCATCTCCCCAACACCTCAGGGAGACAGGATCTCCCCATGAGCACCGTGCCAGGCCACACCTGCTCCAGTTCACACGCCCGCAAGGCAAATACCTTGGAATGGAGAACCTTCCTTTTACCCACCTTCAAAGCAGGGACCTGCCTTCTACCTAGCAGAGCAACAAGGTAAACAAGCACCTCCCTGGGAAACATGTGTGTCCCAAGGGCATCTTAATGCCTGTGAGGAAACGCAGCAAAAACTTGGCATTAGCAGAGCACAAGTTGGCGATAACCAAAGAAAAGGCGCAGGTATCCAGGCCCTCTGTGAAGCTGGGCAGAACTGCCCATAACAGTTGCTGGCCCATGGTTTAAAGGCAGGTCTACCTGGCACCTTTTCTCTCACCGTGTCCTAGTTTGCATGGCGGCACAGCTGTGGGTATAGTTCATATAAGGAAGAGGGGGAGAGAGGCTTTTGCCAGGGCTGCAGTATTTCCATCGCATCATCAGTTATTCCACTCATGCAACAGCAACGAAGTAAAAGAAAGAAAATGAAAGGGAATGGGGGAGGAAAAAAGTGAAGCAGAAAGGAGGTTTAGACCAGCCAGCTCTGCTAACACTCAGCCTTGCAGAGGGAAGACCAGGCCATTCCCAGAGGAGAGGAGCCATGAGGGAGGCTGGAGGCGCCATCCGCCTTCCGGCGGGATCATGGCGACCCTTCACGAGCAGCAACGGGTTCATCCCTCCTCCATCCACTCCATCCCGAGCTAGTGGCGGCAGCGCTCGGCACAGTGACGCTGGGAAGGCCTGGAAAGCTCCACGGGCAAAGGAGAGGCAGTGCAGAAAAGGGATCTGTGTCCTCAAGGACTTGCTGCCCGAGCTCGGCGCCGCTCCGGGGCCCACAGCAACCTCCAGAGTTTCTGAGACCTTCCCGAGGTCTAAGAGGGCAATTGCACCTCAATAGAAGTTACTATGAACTTAACAAGCCCATTCTGATCCATTTTTTATGGAAGATACCTATGGAATCTCCTAAAGGAGCCGCATCTAGGGGTTTTGGATTACTGCTCGCTTTCCACATTGCTCTCAAGCCCTCACAGGGCAAAAGCCCACAGAGCTTTGGTCCTCACCAAAGGCAGGTGCTGTAGGGAGGCAGCACAAACAAAACTATTCAGCATAGGCAGGAAGAGCAGCACCCGCTTTTCCGAATGCGTCCCAGGCACAAACATCCACAGGGTAAGGAAAGGGCAGCACAAGAGGTAAAGGCTAAAACTAAAACCCGGCCCACATCCCCTCACAGCAGCAAGCCACGCAGCCCCCCAAACAAAGCAGAAAATTCCACACTGTTTCCCTGCATTTTCAAATGGCACCGGAGGAAAAAAGGCTTTTATAAGAGGCCACAAAAGAGCAGCAGATTCCATTTGTTTCACACTGAGCCCGGCTCCGACTCTGAATACTGAGGACCTCACACAAACAGCGGCCCCCAAGGAAAGCTGGTCTGGGAAGCTGCCCTTCCTTAGGGTAAATGCAACATTTTTATACACACACACTCCTATATATATATATATTTATATATATGTATATATGTATGTATACAAGGTAATCACACCAGGAATGTCTTAGCTTGGCTGCTACATTCATGAGATGATGTCTGGTAGGTTGCATGTACCAAAGGGCACAGCAAACCAGGCACTCTCTAGAAGCTTAATTTCTGCTATTCTAAAAGTGCTTAAGGAAGTGAAAAAATACACAAGCAAAAACAGACCTCAAATCTAACTAAGTAGACGCATGGGAAACTATAATACCCCCTATTTGGGGGTAAAAATAAAACAACTTGCTTTTTTTGTTATGTGTTTGTTTTACAGTGCTCAGTGGAGAGCTGAAATATGTTGCCACCTTCCAAAGGTGATCAACGAGGGAGCAGGATTTGGCCAGAAGCCTACGGCTTTGATAAGGAGAGTCAGGAGTCCCTCTTGCCTTGCAGGGTTCGCTGTGGTCAAGGCGACTTACAGGCTGATCTCGATCTCAACTGTAATCATTAAAAACATATATATATTAAATAGAAAGAAGGGCATGAGAAGAAACAAAAAAAAAATCAAAAAAAAAAAAAAGCCCCAAAGTTTTGTCACCTCTGCAGATCTCAGGGCCAACAAGGAACCCGTCTGGTTTGACCACTCGTGCAGGAAACGAAACATCCTCTCGCACCGGGTTACGCACGAGCCCTCCCTTCGCTTTTAGAGGTGCTTTATCTTTATATTTAGTGGTGGTTTTCTTCTCCCATTGGCTGCCCCTGCAGCACCAAACTGAAGCCAGGCCAGCAGGGAAGACGGTGAGAGGGGCTCGCCTGGCTGGGGCCTTCATGGGCCCCTTTGCTTGAAGGCATGGGAAAGAAAAGCCAGGACAAGCACAATATTTCTGCCCAGCACCCAGATGAAACCAAGCTTTCTGCTTGCCTAAGTTCCTTACAGCTTTTAGCATCCCTAGGGCACTAAGCCTCCTTTGCTATCAGTGCTGCTCAGCTCTAAATTGTCCTCACTACCTTGGACATTTAATTCCCAAGGCTGCAGAAGCATCAGCTGAGAGGCTGGAGGGTTCTGGAGAAGGGAGCAGCTAAGGGGATTGCCCCTGCCCTCCAATTTAGTGATTATTTAGTGATAAAAAGGAAAGTGTTAACTGTGCAGGGCAGGGGCTGCAGTCGGGTTTGGGCTGCTCTGGGTCCTAGCACAGGGTGGGCTTCGTTCCTGAGCCTTGGGCTTTGGAGACGCAATAAATCAGAGCACCAATAAACTGCAGGCACTAAGGCAGAGAAACGAGAGACTAGGAGCATTTGTTAAAATAAGCAGGACTGAGGCTACCAGAATTAGCAGCTGCAGCATTTTCCTCTAGTGCTGCAAAATAGTTACAAGATGCAGATGGGACTAAAACTCGAATACAGAAAGGTTAAGAGAAAATGCTTGGGTAATGCAGCAGTGCATCCTCCATGTTTGGAGCTTGGTCCTTAAAAATAGTAATAACTTGGAAAGGGTAAAAGAAAGAGGAATAAGGCAGTTATTACATAGCCTTATGCAATCATAAACCTCACACCTTGTCCGTGGCCATTCCTCAACTGAGATCTTCAGGCAAACGTTGAGAACCAGCAGGGCAGGAACAAGGGGCACAAAGCGCTACAGAAGAGGAGGGAAGTCATCTCCCAGCCCCGTTAATATCCAGTATCCTGTCTGTTGGGCTTCACATGGACCACCCCCACTGTCCCAGGAAACCCTTAACAATGATGAGCAAACAAAAGCCACAGGGAATAAAAAGGTAACTCGACTCCCAGGGGAATAACACGTTGGAGACTCCATTTAGGAAGCAAGCAGGAATGACAGATTTGATCTAGACACGTGAATCTCACAAGCTTGGGCCCAGAACTCTGTCTCCTTATCTGAACTTCCCAGGCTTCTCAGTTACACAAAAGTGGCCTGGCATTTTCAGAGTACGGGCTCTCTCTCAAAATTTCCAATACTTTCTATCCTCAGGGATGCCAGGATTACCACAAGAATGTCTTTTTCCTGGCACCTCCAATTGGACCGAGTCAGGCCTCCCTGACAGCATACATAAATTGGGAATGATGCTTTACTTCATTATACCAAGCCAAGCCTAGCCAAGCCAAGCTTTAGTCTGATAACCAACTGCCCCGGTGCCACAGAGGCGAAGGCAGGGGCAAGAGATCAACCAGTTCTCTGGCATTTCTCTAAATGGGGCCCTATGCAGTTAATCAAGGGAAGAGACGTAGCCCTGTATTCTGCCAAGAGTGAACCTGGAAGGGATATTTCATAGAATGAATAATTAATGTAGCAGTAAGAAGAAAACCAACAGCATTTGGCTTATGCAGAGGATGAACAAGAACCTCCAAGTTGGCTTAATGCCCTTCCTGGAAGAAAGTTCAGCTTTCTTAAATGTTCTCATTTCCTTTGAAATTGAGACCAAAAAAAAAATTAATAGTTTCTTTTCTTTCTACTTTGGACAGACAATAAAGTAAAAGTAACAGTTACAAGTTACTAGATGAGGAACTTTTGGACTTAAGCTGCGCTTAATGAAAGAAGGGTCATTCTTAAATGGCTGCTGTAAATGTTTGCCCTGTTTTTCCCGCCTGGCCTCCATGAAACCTCTCAAGCTGAGGACAGTCAAACAACCTCCCATTTTTACAGCAGTCACTATGAGTCAGAATTAAAATATCCCTATCCAGCAACAACAGAGTATCTTGGAACATTTATAACTCCACCTGTTCTGCAAGAAGCACATGTCTAATCTATATCAACCAGTCCAGGACACCACGACCAAAAGATTAGGCAGGAAAGGCATCAAACTGCCTGGGGAGGCACCTCGTAAGACTGGCAGGCTATTCAGCTGCCTCCTTAAGGAGGCTTTTCTTGAACTGACCCACTTGGCCTCTAGGGAAGGAAACTGGAGAATAACGAGGGTGCAGTAACACCCTCCTGCTAACTCCCTCCGAGGACGAGTTGCAACTTCTGCATCTCTTTATATTCCGAAACAAAAAGACAAATCCCACCTGAATCCCCCAATTACATCAAGCATAAACCCCATGACATCTCAGGCTGGAAAAATCCAGGAATTGGCCTGAAGCAGCAGCTGGAGTGTCGCTGACTCCCGGGCATCCTGGATCATGGCCATCCACCTTTCTAATCATGCGCTGCCTACAGCTCCGGGATAGCTCTGCTCCCCTTGGAAGCTGCTCTCACATCTCGGCAAGTACATGATGCTCTGTCTATCTCTGTGGCGAACGGCTGCGACTTGAGGCAGGAAAATGCCCCGAGCCCTTGACTATATCGATCTTCCTTAAGAGGAGCCCTGTGGATGGGACCAAGGATACAAGATTGCAGTACCCTAATGCAGCCCCGGGGGCTGTGGCTCAGCTGCTGGCCCTGCAGAACATCGCCCAGCCCTCTGCAAACTGCACTTAAAAAAGGCAACAACACCACCGGCATTTTTGCCTTGGCAAATTATTTAACAGCATTGGCCATTCCCTCAAGATGCTTCTCTGATGCTCCAGCCACTCATTTGCAGCTCACTAAGCCTAGCTTGACCCCCTCAGTAAGGCCTAAATCCCCGTTTCGCGTCTCCACCTCTGAAACGGTTGGTGTCCTTGCCTCCATCCAGCCACCCCTCAAGACCTAAACACATTGAGCAGCTTTAAATCATTCTCACAAATCAGCCCTTCTGGAATCAGCCTCCTGCTCAGCTCCGCTGCTCTTCCCTTCCCCTGCCGCCCTTCCAAAAGGAAGGCGCCCTGCACGTGATGCAGGGAGCCAGATGCACCCACACAGCGCCCGCAACATTATCCTTTCATTCATTATCACAATATAATGGACAACTGAGTCGCCCTGCGCCACTGCTTCCCTGCAACAGCCCTGTCCAACTACAGGCCCTCCATTCCGAAGAGGGAAGACCAGCAGGGCTCTCCTAAAGCCCCTCCTGTTGGTCTTGGTTGCCATCATGTCGGCTTTGGCACCGTTCCTGCAGGAAGCACAAACTGGGTTTATTCCTACATGGGAACCGTGGGGCCACCCCGCACCTTCCATGTGAAAACAGAGCTCAGCCCAGTCCCCACTAAGAAATACACTGATGGGCAGGGAGGGACTTTACAGCTCCTGCGAGTCCCCCTGCAGTTACAGGGCAACGTGGCAGAATGTAAACACCTCTCAAGTGGAAGCAGCTCCCAATAAAATCAACATCATTTTCTTTGTGCTTGTCTTGGTGTCAAAGTCGCCTTTAAGCAGATCTGTAATTATTACAGATAACATTTTTAAATGCCGCTGTCCACGCGAGGGAATGCCCGGGATCATTATGTGACATTTTCTGCTGTAGCTGTCGGGTTTCATTTGGCATTCGGAGCTGTTCCTACAGCTTGGCTTGCCTGAGAATTTTCAATGCAAATGTGTTTGCAGGGTGGCATCAAGGAACGCTAGCAGAATTCTACCTTACCACACGGCTCCTCACTCGGCTGCATTTCTGCCATTCTCCTCCTGCCCATAAACACAAATTCTGCAGCTATTAAAGACGCTTAGGCAGGAACATCTTTACTTATTATTTTTCCCATTAAAAGACTTCCACTGGCCTTTTTGCTTGAAGAGACCGGAAGCACAGCTCAAGCGATGCTTTAAAATCATCTATGGCTTAAAGCTGAAACAAAATTCTTGAACAGGCAACCCGTTCCTTGAACAGAAATTAATAACAGTCGTTAATCCAGACAATCCTCACCCGGCATTTTCTTTCCTGGAAGGGGTAGGTAATTAGGGCTTTCTCCATGCCCCCAGCTTCCCATTCTTACCCTCTGGAGGTGGAGGCTGAGGAAACACCCCAGCAAGGACCTGCTGCTCCAGGAGCGCTCGTCATTCCCAACCCTTTGTGCTCAGAGCCAATGAGTCCTAATGCAGGTGGATAACAACCAGGTCCCCCAGTGCAGCAGATCCTTCAGACACCCTGGCAAGGGCTACAGGAGAGGCACAAATGCCCCTTAATCCAGCGATGCTTTTACAGCAGCAGCGCCTCAGACATGGGCGCACGACGGGACGTGGTCCCAAGGACTTGCCCTCTGGTGTAACCACACATTCCTGCCCGTGTGGGGGACCAGCCACTTGGGCAGACCTGGGCACGACTTCAGCACAGTTCATCAGCTGGAGGGACACGAGAGCCGAGTCACAAATTGTCCTCTCACTGTTGCAGGGCAAAGGAAAGCCTCTATCTTCTCTTCAGAGAACCTCCTCCTTGCTTTGCATCTGTGGTTTCTGATCAAACACATATGCAAGAATGATGCTGCAGCGGCAAAGAAGGAAGTAGGCCAGAACATCAGCTGATGTGAATTGTCAGAGCCTTCGAATTTGCCTCCATCTACCTTGTTTCAGTTAATCTGCTTTACAAAAATTTAACACTACTGTTGAAGCAGGAAGCACTATTTTTCACCCGTTACCCACTATTTCTGCTCAAAGATTAAGCGCCACTTACATTTCTATTACAGATCAAGCTTTTCTCCACGTGCCTTCAAGGAGCAGTGCATTAAACCTGGGGGCTTTTACATCAAAAAAAGAAAAAAAAAAAAACACACAGTTTTGAGGGGAATTCTTGTTATACTTGCAGTGTCTTTCCCCGCAGCTGCACTGGGAGCAAATCTTAACTCCGTGTTTCTTCCAGAGGCTTCCCCTAACCAGATCATTAACAAGAGCAGGAAGGACAAGGCATCAAGCCTTCCAATCACTCGCATAAATACGAAATCCCTGCCAATATACATTGCATAGTAAGTAAAACATCAATAGACCACCATGGAAAATCCACCAGTATCCAGCCAACTGCTGGAGCTGCATTGGAGATCCGTTGCTCTTCAGTCAGGAGAGAAGCCACGGAAGAAAGGGAATTTCACGGGGCAGCACCACCCTTTCATGTCCAACTCGGCACAAAGGGATATTCTCATCCATAGGTGGCCTAGCCGGAGCCACTCCATTTATTTAAATTACAAGAATACTGCCCAATAATCACCTAATAGTCCCATTGCTCCTCGTAACTAATAGATGTGCGAGACAAGTTTTCTCTCCCCTCCCTGCCCCACCATATAAGTGAAGCATCAACTCCAAACATTTCGGTCTTTTCCAACATCACCTCTCCTCCTTCCGAACCAACGCGCTGGTCAATGCCAAAAGGGGCTCCGTGCTGCCGTGTAAAACGGAAACGTTTGTGGTTCAAACAACGCCTAGGCAGCGCCTAGAGGCTGCAGATCCCGCTGCTGGAAAAGCCCGCACCGCTTCCCCGCCGCTTGTGCCTCCCCAGCACCAGCAGCCTGGCCGCCGTCCAGGCCAACGCGCGCCCAAGGGGAGCCAAGGCACCGAGCGCCGCGCGCCCTGCGAAAGGCGACGATGGGTTTCGGCGTGGAAAGATGCAAAATCATTAAAGAGGGGGAAAAAGAAAGAAATCAAAAAAAAAAAAGGAAAAAGAAAAAGAAATTAAAGAAAAAGAAAAAGGAAAAAAAGGGTGGAGGGGTGAAGAGAAGCCCCTGGTGCTGCATGCAGCGCTTACTTGCAGCAGGGCGCGGGGAGGCGCCGCGGGCAGCGCACGGGGCCGCGCCAAGGAGCGCGGGGCCGCTGCCCCCGGGGCCCGGCCGTGCCCTCCCGCCCTCCC
>JAUBOD010000209.1:998807-1011401 GCA_032353885.1 Nothura maculosa | reverse complement strand
AAGAAGCGGATTTTTCCTTATTATCTCTCCTTTTCTTTCTTCTCTTTTCATCTGGAAATTTACAGCTGTGTCGTGCCCAGCGTAGTCATAATGCTTGCAGTTATTCTTTCCCTCTATGTGTTTCTTTCTTCATTCTCTTCCTCTTCCTTCGACCTTTGCGTATTGCTGCGGAAGAATAGTAATAGTAGTCGTAGTAGTAGGAGTAATAGCAGTGTTTCTGCTTTTCCTTTCCTTTCCCTTTCTCCTTTCTGCGAATGTCTTTGCTTCTGCGTTGTGCCAGCCTAGTCGTTACATCAGGTTTTCTTCTGTCTCTCTCCGTTTTTTTTTTGTGGGAGCTCTTTGCTCCATGTGTCACCAGAAGCCTCAAATACGCTTCTCCAGTTAACAAAGCAAAAGTGAGGCGATCACTTTATCTAGGGAGGTTCTGGAGAAGTTTGGCTTCAAAGCCACACATGCACTGGTGAGCACGAAAAGGAGAGAACTACCCGTTTCCACCCAATTTTAATGACTCTCAGGCCCAAGGATTGCCCAGGTGTTTGCTTGGATAATCCCTTCCAGGTGACCTGTGCCACTGCTTCCTAATGCAGGGCCCACAGGACCCTCACTGGGAACATCTCACACGACCAGGGTGTCGCTTTGCAGAACTCATTGGCTGGGTGGAGCCTCCTCTCAATATAGGGTATCTTGGACTTAGAAGTGTTTAGTTAAGCTTGGTTCTACAGTGGGAATAAAAACACCAAATGATTCAAGCTGTTTTCAGTGCCAGATCATAGAATAACAGAATCATTGCGGTTGGAAAAGACTTTCAAGATCATCCAGTCTGGCCATAAACTCATTCTTACCACCTGCTAAACCATGTCCCTAAGCTCCTCATCTGCACGTTTCTTGAGCCCTACCAGGGATGGTGACTCCACCACATCCCTGGGCAGCCTGTTCCAATGCTGACCACTCTTTATGTGAAAAAAATTTTCCAAATATCTAAGCTGAGGCTCCCCTAGCACAACTTGACACCATTTCCTCATGTCCTATTGAGCCTCCTTAGCGTCCTCCAGACTAAATAAGGCTATATCAGCATTATATTAAACAGTGCTGTGTTAGACTAAATAATGCACTACCAGGACTCTCAGGAGGACAACAGAAGCTGATGCAACAGAAAGATGGACGCAGGGTGCCAGGCTGGGGTGGCTATCCCAACAATGGCACCTGGTATGGTTTGGACATCCCTTGGTGGTTCTGTGCTGTGTGACCAAGGGGAACAGACACATCACGGAGCTGTTGACCACAACAGCCATGGCCGAAAGGTTCCATCACCACGTTTCAGATCACCCTTTGCTTCTCTTGGATGTTGGCCCTGAGGAACCTTGATGAGAGGCTTGTTGCAAAAGGATATTAACAGCAGCGCTCATCACCAGGCCAAGGGCAAAGGCAGCAGGAAAGGCTGATGCAGGTGGCCCAAGCAGTGTCTCTGTTGGCCATGCTTTGCAAGGCTGCCAAGCTCAGATGCAGTGCACGGAGAAAGACATAGTTGAGGACTGTTGTGCTAATATAGACAGGAGACTGGTAAATTTAATTTACGGCAGCATTTCTCAGTCTCTGTAGGCTGAGGTGGCTCTGGTTTTAGATGTCTCAGCTATGGCAGCAGAAGGAATACACACAGCTTTCCCAAGGGTAGGGTGCAAGGGGCTAGCACTGCTTTTTGGTGCCCTCAGCAGTTTACAGTTACCAAAAGAAGAGCAGAACTGCTGCCTCCTGAGGCAAAGGCCGCACAACAAAGTTGTGGATGGGAGGAAATTTGCACTAGAACAAGCACAGGAAACCACAGAGCTGCAGAAAGGATGAGTTAATGGCAAAAGGTTGATGTCCTGATAGTGGGTAAGCGCTGTGGAAAACTACCAGCTTGTGCTGTTAAAGAGCATCCCTGGCAGCGTGTGCCCTCAGTTAAGCCATCGCATGCCCATTCCAGGCAACTTCATGCCACACTTATTACTGGAGGCAGAAGATGCTCTCCGTCTGCAAGAGCCCCACTGAGCCATTATTTTTCCCCTAAACAATGAAGTGAGAACATGGAGCAACCTTAGTTTTCACCACCTGGCCAAAATTAATAGAAGACCAGTTTTACTTTACTGGACAGAGCTACTGGTTTTCTGGGTGTGCTCGTTCTATGTGTCCCTCCTGCTGAACCCTCTCAAAAGCATGAGAGTGGTTTTGGTCAGCACCAAGGGTGAGAAGTTGGAAGGAAGTGAAGCTCAAGTTGTTATCAGAGCACTTGAAGTGCTGACTGATGAGCAAAGGGCCATGGGTGTAAGGGCAGACTCAGTGGGAAAGGAAACCCCACCAGACAGCTGAAGGCTCAAGTAGGTAATTAAATGACTTCCTCAGCTGTGGGACAGCTGGGATAAAGATCTCTAAGTCCTAATTCTTCATTTAGTGACTAAGTTATTAGATTCCCTGTTGGCCTCAGTGTCTCAGGACTGGGATGCCTGCATCACACAACCTACACCCCTTTCCCAGCTGCAGCGTAATTTCTCCTACCTCCCTTAAGCCTTTTCCCCATGGTGTTTTTCTCAGCAGTGCGGCAGCTTTCCATCTTCAAAGCCCCTACAGGTATTCTGCTAAGTTAAAGGTAAGCACCGCAGTGACTCTACGTGAAGATGGCTGCCACCAGCGATGGCTGCCACCAGCACTGAGCGTGCTCAAGGAGGCTTGAGCACTAGGGCTGTTTTCTCTTGGAAGCTGTTTTGGCCAGCGGGTATATATGGAATATAGCAGTGTTTCCAACTTGGCACCAGCAGAGAAGACCCCGTTCTGCAGCTGATGCTGCAACACAACAGGCGTCCTTGCGGCAGCACCTGGGCGTGATGGCTGCCCCCAGCAGGGCAGCACCATGGTGCTCAGCAGCAAGGCTGCCAGCCTCACCGCGCTCTCTGTGCGTACTGGTGGCCAAATGTCCTCAGGTGAAGCATAGCCCGAGCCCACAGCCCCGAATCTCTCCTCGCAGCGACCAAACAGCTGCGAAGCACTCGGGGAGACCGATACCATCCTTCTCTCTCCTGATTTTGTCCTGATTTCTAGACGAGTGCGAATTGGGTAAGGCAGTGGTTTTCAGATGAAGCTTTCATTAGGAAAACACACTCAAAGCCAGATTGAACCTTCTGATCCAAATCAGAGAGTCTGCTTGGAGAATATGTGACACATCTGAGATGATTAGTAAACACTTATCTAGGGCGCAGGAGTCCCGGCTTTGTTTGACTCACGCTCAGGCTTTGCTTGATTCATCTGCAGGATTTCAGTGCCGTTCTAGGAACAAAACCACCATGTAATTTGGGCTGTTTTGGGGTGGACCTTTCTCAGCTTTGTCTTCAGTAATGTTCAATTTTGTATGAATCTTTCAGTGTGAACAGGGCAAAGAAATAGACTTTTGGCCAGGAATGTTTTTGTGAGTGCTTCTACTCCTAGCACATGACATTTGCCAGGAAAGGAATCTATTAAAGGAGCTATTGACCCTCTCTCTGCCTGTTCTCACCCTTATTGACAAGAACTGCTGTGAGTTGTGCTCCCCCTTACCATGACATTTGGCTGCAGACACCACAGCTGTTCTCCCCACACTGCTCTGAACCTCCCTCGCGCTTCCATAGACTCTAGGCTGCCCCTGCCTCTTGCTGGGTGACAGTTTTGGAGGCTCTTAACTATGTGGAATATCTGATGCCTTCCTTCAAGCAGAACCATTCCAGCAGGAGAGATAGAGCCTAAGAACAATTTTGAGTCTTGAAAAATACTCCAGGAATTAAACGTTATTTTTGAGCTGCTCTGCTGAGGGTGCTGCAGGGAATGCAGCATATGTTCATTAATGTAGTGCTCTTGCCCTTCTAAATCAGAAATTAGCTTAGGACTAGGACTAATAATAGGACTTATTAGTCACCAAGAGTTCAGGTGACCGCAAAATTGGCCCCACAAAATTTGCCCCACTTCTTGTTTCATCTCTGGATTTTATTCAGCAAATCCTTCCGTTCCTTCCACAACTGAGACACGTTTGCCTTCCTCAGAAATGGTTGCCACACTCCATGCCAGCACTGGCTGCATTTCAGTGACTGCAAAAAAAGATCCTTATACCATATAAGGCCATTAAGATTATGTAAAGTGCTGAGGGTCTTTGTCCAAGAGGAGAAGTTACATAATTTCATGATCAGATTTCTCAGAACAATGAAACATTCAGAAGTTAGTTAGAAGTTAAAAACCTTGCAAGGCTTTGGATTTTTTTTAATGTTGTTTGCTAAAGAACCCACATGCATCATTTGCATTGATGTGAGGATCTTGTGAAAATGTTTTCCCTTTAATATTTCTTAGCTCATATTTGCTAATTTATTTTTTAAATAATTTTTGTATTATACTGCTGAGGCTGTTCCTTAAGACAGTCTGTTTTCTAAGTACTGTTTTTAATACCCTTAAGGGCAAACTTGCAGTAGTCCTACGTAGCAGATTTTAAATATTAATACTGACACACTAGTAATGCTGCAGGGAGTAATCCTATCTCCTCTAAAAACCATATACCAAAATGACTTAATAAATAACTCTACAAATCTGATGCTAGGCTAGAAATAATAAAATTAAAGTTTATTCATCTTTGCTCCCTTCTACCCACTTGCAGCAGTTCTTTCAGAAATGTCACTATTACCATGAAGAGATCTGATTTGTCTAACAGTGCATCCCATTTGCCTTTCCAGAGCAGCTGCCGTTGTCAAATAGAAAGAAAATATGTTTGATCTCTTTTAACAAAACCAGATACATTGTCCATGTTATTACTGGCTTTCCAGGATATTTTAGATCTGTTCCATTTCATTTATACTTTGACTGAATATGTGGAAGCACCCATGGCTGACGTCTCTCGAACAACAAATACAAATGAATGTGAAGCTCATATATTTGTAGGTTAGGGATTTGTTGAGTTTAAGCTGCTGGCCTCTACTGGCTACCCAGAGAAGCAGGATGGCATTCCTAACTGGTTGTACAGCTCATCTAGGAAGTAAGAAGTAATTGAGGTAGATGATTACAAAAATTCCAGCTCTTAATATCTTCATAAACATTATCTGTGGGAATTTTATAAAGGAATGACAGGAGAAGGTTTGCCACTCATTGAAAATCCAAAAGCTGTTAGTTTTGTATTTTTAGAAGACCAAGTATCATATCCACATGGTTATTAGGTATGTTGCATCTCTGTTTGAAGGATATCTTTCCTAACAGCAGCAATGCAGCTGCCTGGTCACCAGATCATGACATTTTCCAAAGAGCAGCTCTGTGGACAAGGCTTTTTTCAAAGGGACCTACCAAGAACTATCCTTCCATGGGGAACAGTGAACAACTACAAAGAGATTTTTACTTATTGACACTCAAGAGAGAAATATTCAAGGAAATTTGTAAGAGATAAATACTTATCAGTGTGGAGAGATGAAGAGGCTCTGCAAATAACTGGAAGAAAGGCTTGTATGCCCCTAGACTGGTAAACATTGTCTGTGCAATTCAAGACTTTTTGAGAATGTGTTTTTCCGATAAGACCATTAGCAGCCAGCCAAAACATACAACAGTACAAGTCTAGTAATATTTCCTGCTTTCATCTAACCTGGGATTTTCAATCTCTTCCTATTTGTAAAACCTCTCCAGTGGTTCTACAGCCTCCTGCAGGACATATTTCAACCACTTGACAAGCTTTCCTGGCTTTTCTGTATTTTTAACTTTGGTGGATCCCTTAAAACCAGAGGCTGTCAGGATCTCGCAAAGCAAAGATGGGAAATCTCTGGTTTAGCACACTGTCTCTCACAAGGGCACCTTCTGAAAGGCCACTGCATGGGCTATTAAACCCACAGCAGAAAACACGGTAGAAAAGTGAATTAAGAGCAAGTTGTGGCTGGAATGGAAGCAGTGGTAGGGCTTGGTTGGTTCCTAAATGGCCAGAGAGTGGAAATCCTCCAAAGACTCCCAAGGATATTATGGGAGTGTTAACTGCCATCAACACAAAAGCAAGATGTGTTCCAAAGAAGGGTTAGAGCTTTTCCTTCCCGCTCACTTTTTTTTTCTGCTCTAGAGATGTTATCTATGGCACATGCTGCAGTTTCTGTTCTAATAAATAACTTCAGTTTAATGAATAATATGTAGAGGAAGATTCCATGATGTAAAAGACTGGTTAGACCAGCTACAAACACATAGGAGAGTTTCAGAATGATATTGTATAACATCTTTTCAAGTTCACCTGCACCCAATGATGTATTTTTCTTCTGTGGGAGGTGCCTATTTTCCTTTGACTGTGCTTCTCACTTGGTCACTATGGCTCGGTGTGCAGAGAAGAGCTTAATATGCGGCAGCATACTCAGGAAGACTGGGCACACAAGAACTTTTTCTCCAAAGAATTTTCCTCTGCCTTTGGAAAAGACCAAGGTTGATGATAAGCCGAACCCTGGAAAAGGGAGCTGGAACTCCACTATGTCCTGGGGAACCTCATGGACGCAGAGCCAAGTGCTCGGCAGAGGCGCCTCTTACAGCTCTGTTGGCCTCTCAAGAAGCAGCCTGGTTGGCCCTGGAGGAGGCTCTGTCTGCCAGGATGCAAGGGAGGTGCTGTGGAGAAGGGGAGGCAGAGGAGGCCACTGAACGAGCCCTGGGCGAGCTCCAGCGTGTGCTCGGGCCACAGCGAGCGCCTCTTGCTGCCCCGGTGCCTGAGAGGAAATCCCAGCACCTCTGCCTGGCCTGCTGAGGGGAGCGTTGAGTGGCAACGTGCTCCCCTCTCATGCTGAGAGCATCTTCTAGCTCTACCAGAGCGAGACTATCAAGATGCACCAGACAGTTAGTTGTGCAGAGTGCAAGACAGCTCCCACCCCAAAGGCTGTCAGCTGAGCAGAGCCTGGGCGAGGAAAAGCCACGCAAAGGAGAAGTGTTTCTCCTTCCGTTGCACACTGTTCTTCTGACCCCTGGTTCAGGGCGCCTGACAATGCCCTCTACTTCCCAGTGCTGAGGAAAGCTTAACCTTGCCCAGAACATTGCAAAATTGGGAGAGATATTTTGGGAGACAAATCCTTTCGCAATGTTTGAGGCATACAATAAACCCATGAGCTGGGCACCCACTGAGGCACTCACTGTTCTCTAAACAAGTCCCTTGTTTCACCTTGCACCTCAGAGCAGGTCTGCAGTGACCAGGTACACCGGATGGAAAAGCACTTTATCTTCACAGTGATCTGATGATTCAGGCCTGAAATTTTCTGATCACTCTGGCAACAAGAGAACAAAACGTCATTTACCACTATGATGATTTAATTCAAACTAGGTCACATTGCTAATACACTTTATGAAAGCCGTCAAACCATGTGATGAGATCCCTGGTTGGTCAGACCTGTGACATAAATCTGCCAAGACCTTTCCCTTCATAGGGAGCTCTTCCAGGAAGATCGGTGAAGTGTTCAAATTCAAAAAAATGCACATTCTTTGTTAGAAAAGAGCACCAATTTGCTGGCTTTTTAGGACCAGAGATGCCAAGTTGCTAAGTAAAAGACAGAAGTGGTTGAAAGGGCTTATAAGCAAATCTCCTCCAGCCCGTTATATCCTAGCAAAGCAGGGCTTTGCTCTCAGGTCTTGTTTGGGAGGAACATTTTGGTTTCCAGTGAACATCTGAGTCCTCTCCACGCAACTTGCCTGACTTCCTGGCTTTCGTTCGAAGTAGTGGAGCAGATGCCCTTGCATGAGATGCAGCTCACGGACCACATCATACTGAACCACCCTCTTTCCTGATTCATTACTCCCTTTTAAGAAGGCTAGAGAGATGCATGTGGTGAGGAAGACTGCTAAATCTTAGCAGAGCATCAGCTATCAAGCCTGCAGTGCAGGACAGCTGATGAGGCTGGAGATGAGGTTAAAAGGGAGAAAACTCAACATCATCAGATCTTCCCACAAGCTAGACTTCAGTAGATTTCAAGAGGAACTTTCACAGTGCAAAACTTGGAAATAGGGCATTGCTAAAGAAAACAACTTGCTCTTTCAGTGCTTTGGGGGTGGTGGGTGTGAGATTCACAGTGTTGAGACACTGAGTTTTTCAAAAGATTGAGAAGATGCTTCAGCCAAGAAACCCCAACAAGTATCTGTGGAGAACAGACTCCTTGTCAGATCTGATTGAAGGAGTCAACTGTAAAATGGTGTTACCATATCTGCTGCCAATGAGTGTTCCGGAAGAGCGATGCAAAACTCAATACTTGTGCTTAAAAGTAGAGCTTATTTTCTATCGTGTTGGACATCACCAGAGAAGGACAGAGAAACAAATACCAGCATCACGCTTACTTCTTTCCTAAGAGGCTACATAAATTTGTGGCCAGTCATAGTATTTATGTTGTGCAGGCTTTTTTTTTTTTTAATTCCCATCCAGGCAGCCATATCTCTGCCAAGACTTAATGCTACCAGTAGATAGATCTCTAGAGCACCACGATATGGTAGCTTTAAAGTAGGTACAAGCTGGTTTACACGTTTACACACAAATACATGCACACTGTGCTGTCTCATGTTGAAACTCCGACTGTGGAATCTCTTCTGCTGCTGTCTCTGCCCTCTCCAGAAACTGTCTCCATCCCTCAGTAAACCCTGTTCATAAGTAATTCCTGTTGCTTGAGTATCAAAACTGCTAGGACACACAGATTTATGACAAATGGCCGCTGCAAGGTGAAGGCAGAGTAACACATCCGTGTGGGAGCAGTATTCAACATTTATTTCTCCTGCACTAGCGTGTTGTGTAAAGAGAATGAAGACTTGGCCTTACTGAAGCCTTGGGACCCCCCTCCAGCCTTTATGCCCGTTTCAACCGTTTCCTCTCCTATGGGATGGCTGTTGGTAGCAAAAGGAAGGATGCACAGTAACCATTTGCAAGCCCAGAACAAAAGTGCCTGTGAGTAAACGATGTCCATCTGCGTGAGAAATCAGGCACACCAGAAACTCGACAATGCTGAAACCTGGCACTTCCATCTGCTCTACCCATGATGAACTTGTAGCATTTTTGACCGAGGGCACTAGCTGAATGAAAAAGAAAATTGGTAGTTCATGACCTCACTGTAGAAAAATCATGCCTTACTCAGTGAAAAAATGAAGGAAAGTGAATAAAACAACGTGAACTATCTACAACCTTCTATTTGAACAGGCTTTCGCAAGGCACTCCGTGGGTATGCCACAATCTATTCATTTCAAGCTGTATCTCACTATGGTTTTGAAGCAGATTCTCTGAGCTGGCTGTCAGGAGCAGTGTGGGACCAAACCCACCGAGCTGCCAAATCCTCTCTGGTCCTGTATTTCAAAGAGAGAATGATCCTTCTGCAAAAAGCCTGTTGGAGGTTAAGCTTTTTGTAATATCGAGTGGGTCATTTTCGCAGGAAAAATGATTTCTATCCCATCAGAAATGGTGTTCTGGCTAAAATGATGCATCATAGGCACTGATTACACAAGTGCTGCCCTCAGCTCTCCCCGTGTTCAAATTCAGCTTTATTTATCAAGTGACTATAAGATGTAGGAATGCAGGATGAGCCTTACACTTTCAGTACTTCGTCATCATACGGGACATCTCAGAGATAGATAATACCATGTGAAAAAACAGTAAAAGACTATGACCTTGAAAAGAACTTTTTTTAAAAAAGATATCTTGCCATATATCTTAGGTGATAGCACATGGATATGCTTAAACACACACATGGCAAATAACACCTTCACAGTGAAACTGACAGTGGAGGATATTTACACCCCTTTGGGTCACTTTGCAGTATTGGGGCAGTATCTAATAGGCCCAGTGTGAATAGGAAGTCGTCCTTGCTTCTTTCTGAACTCTCTGGGCAAAGGGCCCAGAGCATATGTGAAGGGTGATGAATACAAGGTTTCCCTACATATATGTCCTTGGACACCACCCATCAGTGTTTGCTTGGTAATTTGGATGTTCTATAAACACCCTCTCTCTAACGAGCCCCTCTGCTAATGCAGTGTATTTTTCAAGCTCACATGAAAGAACTGATCAGAATCTTTTTTTCTTTTTTTTTTTTTGCTTGAGCTCTAAGTGATGTTCTGCTTAATTGGAGCATTCTTTCCGTTTTGATTTTTTTTTCCAAATGTCAAAGCTGGTTGCTTCAAAGGATCATTTCAATCACCCCTGCAGGAAGAGAGAAAATTGCTCAGAACGAGATTAAAGAGAATGCAAGAGAGAGGGAGGTGCAGACAGAGAGACAGACTGCAGAACCAAATATCTAACACAAGCCTGATCCTACTCCCACTGCAGTGAATCTGTTGAGAAAGCAGAGACAGAAAATAGAATTTGTGCATCCGAGCCACATCCGTGACAATGTAAGAGAAGAGCAGATGTGACTCTTGTGACATTCGTGAGGGAGGAAGATTTTGGATGAAGTTCTTCAGCGAGTCAGATCATGACTGTTCTGTGCTCCAGATAGCGGATTGCTGACATGGCCTTTAAGGTGCTCCAGCTTGCAGGGGCTCCGGAAAAGCCTATTCTGATTTTGCATTCTTGGTTCCTTTCTTCTTCCACTCAGGGACGTTCAACTGAGACTGAAGAGACCTGAAATCACAATGACAACCTTTTGTATTTTTTAATACGCACCCTTTTAAAGCTTACTGATAGAATATATTATTTGACAAATTTTTGAAAGGTTTCCTGTTCTAAAATCACATCAGTGTGTTTTGGTTGCAGGTTAGACTGACAATGAGAAGAGAAATCTGTACAGGCAGAATTCAGAAGAAGGTGCCTAGCTGCATTACAGTGCATGTCTGATATGTCAACCTGAATTCAATCCAGCCTACAGTAAAGTTTTATACATTTTCAAAACTGAAGCTGAGGACCTGATACTTTAAGGAGTCTGCAAATAAGGAACCACTGACTTGAATGTGACTCTGCATGGAAATAAAAATATATTTACTCAGCACTGCACCATGCTGTGCAGATGTATCTCGAGCAGAAAATTCACACCAGCCACTTCAGGCATTTAGCTTAAGCAGTACTCAGAACATGAGAGCCTCTTACGCTGCCTGTGTAGTCAATGAATAAAGCAGGTGACTTTTCCTTCACTTTAGGTGTAAGGACAACATGGATATCCCGAGGATAGGAAATCCTGCCCTCATTCCACCGCTTTCCATCATATAGCATAAATGTAGGATGACTTGTGATGATGCTTGAAGAAGCCCCTCTGCATAAAGAATTTGGAGCATTAGAAGGACAGTGAACTAGCAGCAAGGAGTACTGTAAGGCACATTGATCGGAAGCTGGAAGAGTCCAGAGCTAGATGAAGGAAAGTGCCCATCTTTTAAGACAGTGACCGTCGTTCATGGAATTACTGTGCTGATCTCATCTCCTGAGTCCCTGTTCTTGAATGATCTAAACATACTTTGTCCCCAAAGACACGATGGAGATGTGACGTAGTTTACTCTTAACTTTCTGGATCAATGTGTTCAGTGTAAGCAGATGCGCGCGTTGACACATACACACACATCTCATGTCTCAACTCTTACAAAGAAGACTACTTTTCTTGCCTCTTCCATTAAGGAATATGAGGAAATATTTTATTCACTCAAGTTTTCCTTCTGGTGCTTAGATGCTTTGTTCTATTTTGTTTTGTTTTGTTCTGCTTTTCCTTCTCCATTTAGCTGTGTATTCCTAGTTGCTGTTATGGGTGAAACAGTCTTGACCCAGGGAATTTTGACTCCATTCAGCTCACTGCCGGCTTGTGCCAATTCAGATCGCTGATCTGCCTGTATCCGCAAATCAAAACCATGGAGATGTTTCCCAGGGAACAGCCAGGGTGCTCCACTTTATTTCCCACTGCCGCGAGAGGCTGCGTGCGCCTTTGGTCAACGTTTGAGTCAAATCAAGCGGGATGTCGCAGCCAGAGGCCCAGGCCCAAGCCGGGCCTTGAGCTCAAACCAGGCTTGTGGCGGGACACGTCACATCGGCACCATACTCACATGGGCAGAAATAGAGCAGGAAAGGGGAATCAGCAAGAATGAGGGAAAACACAGGAACAGAGTCAGAGAAATGAATGGGGAACCTGGGGAAGGAAGGAGGTGGCGTGGGCCGGCCTGCGGCTTCTCCCAGTGGAGTGGCACCGGGAGCGTCAGGCTCATTCAGGAATATTTTTAGGGCCAACTGGAGCCAAACATTACCCAGAAGCAACGTCTTTAGCTCTCCTGTGAATTTTGGGCATGGGATGAAGACAGATTCCTGGCTGGGACTACTAACATATGTCTAATCCTTACATTGTTTTGTGTAGGAGAGAATCGCCTTGAATGTACAGGACAGATTTCCTTTTCCCTGGCACGAGGAGGGTGTGCTCCTCAGAAAGCACAAAGAAATTGCAAGGATTATCCGAGTAGTAACTGTAAAAATAAGTGGGGGGAGGAGGGAGGGAGGGAGGGAGGGAGGGAGGCAGGAAGGAAGGGAGGCAGGAAGGAAGGGAGGGAGGGAGGGAGGGAGGGAGGCAGGAAGGGAGGGAGGGAGGGAGGGAGGAAGGGTGGGAGGAAGGAAGGAAGGAAGGAAGGAAGGAAGGAAGGAAGGAAGGAAGGAAGGAAGGAAGGAAGGAAGGAAGGAAG